>JAGFPH010004707.1:66709-77193 GCA_018207615.1 Philaenus spumarius
TACTAATTTAAGAGTTGTCATTCCCAAAAACGGTTTTGTAATGGCTTTATATTTTTTGCCATAGCGGTAAAACCAAAGATCAGATCTTATATTTGATGGAAAGTCGTTTGTGTGGAATTAAATTATCTACATTTTTTGTATTTAACATTTTCTTCTATCTCAAATGGTTACCAAAAAAAAATTTGTTTATAGTAAAAATGTATTAATTTACGAGTTGCCGTTCCCAAAAATTTTAGTTGTATCTACTTTTAGTTACCATGGCAACTGATACTTCAGCTAAATAAACTTACCCTTTATATAGTTGTTTAATGTTATAGGCCTAACCTCTAAACTCAATAATCCAATATTTATTAATGAACAGCTGTTTCTTATATTCGGGTTGTTTTTACTGAATTAAATCTTTTAACCCAAACTTAATGAGTGAAAATTTTATATTTGTAAATATTTTCTCGAAAACGGCAGTTTTAAAACTGGTCTATAACGATGTTCATAATCCTGTAATTATTCTTAATACATTAAATGGCTGATTTCAAAATTTAACTTGTTAGAAAAAAAGTAAAAGTTAATAGAAATTAAATTCAAATTAATAATTTTTTTAATATAGGCCTGCCCCATTTCTATAGCATAGTTTTGAGTGTATGAATAATTCTGCAATTAATAATTAGGCCTAATTGTTGTTAACATATTTTAGGCCTGTTTAAAATTTTATAATTTTGTCGGTGTACACATAAATAAACTGTTTGTATATTTTTTAAACGTTCAATAATTATTGAAATCATTGCCCTGCTCATAATCGAGCTTTAGCTCGGTCTCCTGGTACTGGAGATAACACAAAGTATTGATAGCCATATGTTAAAAAATAGCTGATCTAAACATAAATAATTTCTGCTAAAGTTTGTTTATGTGTAATGAATTAAAACTTAGCCATATGTTTTAATCATTGTTTAAAAAACAGCTGATCTAAACATAAATAATTTCAGCTAAAGTTTGTTCATATGTAATGAGTTAAAACTTATTATACTGTTAAAGCATATTTATCTTTGTTTGAATACTACTTTATTAATGTACTTGAGTTTTACTTTCTAATCATATTTACTTCAACACGTGTTAAACATTTGTGATTATAATATTTTTTTAAATAAAGTTTTAACATGTTAAGTGAACATTGTGTATGAACACTGTTTCAATAATGTAAGTGAGTTTTAATTATTGTTTCTTTATTTATTTATTTGTTTTTATTTCTTTGTTTATTTTATTGTTCTCAAATTTAATTTAACACATGCTATAAATTTGTGATATTGGGACAGTTAAAACATGTTAAGTATGATGCAAAATGGAGCATATTGTTATTGACAATTATATGGTGCCTCATCGTATAGTACCTACTAAAGGTGATGGTTCATGCTTTTTCTATTCATTATCATACTTCCTCTTTGGAAATTTCTTGCAGGCGTATCAATTGCGACAAAGTGTCGTACAACATGTTTGTAATAACTGGCAACGGTTACAACTGTTTACAATGTTGCCTTGTGGAAACATTTATACAAGCCAAGCTGAGTACCAGGCGAGCATGTCCCTTCACACAACATATGCCACCCCATGTGAAATTAAGGCAGCCGAAGAAATATTTCCATACCATCTTGTGATACATCGTGATGGAAATATAATTTTAGCACCTCTTGCATATGTCGAGGGAAGGCCCATATTACGGTTTAGGTGCACTGGCAATATGATGTCAGCACATTTTGAACCACTTACACCTCAATATGACACTCATCACCTACAACAGCCCAATGTTGATAGCTTTGACGACACTACACTAAATGATACAATCCTTGCCAATGATAAAACTCACAGTGCATTCCCTTCTTCTGATATGAACTATATTTCCAATAGCCAGTACCAAACTAATGTGAATATCAACATTCACAAATCTGATGACTCTGTAAATTTATCAAACTTTCAACAAACTAATGATAAAAAAAGAGGAAAAAAACGCCGTGCAAGATTCACAAATATAGGTAAGGTTCAAAAACATAGGAAAGCCGTTAAAAAATATGAAGACAAAAACCCTGATGTTCATAGAGAGGCAGTAAAGAAATATACGGGGAAGAATCCTGATGTTAATAGGAAAGCCGTAAAGAATTATACAGATAGGAATCCTAATGTTAATAGGAAAGCCGTAAAGAAATATACAGATAGGAACCCTGATGTCAATAGGAAGGCAGTAAAAAAATATACAGAAGAAAAACCTAATGTCAATCAAAAAGCTGTTAAAATATATAATGAGAATAGACGATTAATACCATGGAAAGTTAAATTTTTATCAGGATTTAATTATAACTGCAATACCGATTACATTAATGACAGGATTGTTTCTATGGGTGAACAAAATATTTGTAAACATTGTTATGAAAAAAAAATGGAAAGAGGAAAGCCCAGGTCTTTGTTGTTTGAATGGAAAAGTTAAACTCCCTCACCATGAACAGGTTCCTGAACCACTACAAAGCCTCCTTACTAACAATCATCCAGAGTCTAAACATTTTTTAACAAATATTAGAAAATACAATAGCTGTTTTCAAATGACGTTTTTTTGTGCAAATGAGGTACTTGAAGGAAACTTTATGCCAACCTTTAAGATCCAAGGCCAGATTTACCATAGAATTGGCAGTCTTTTACCTTCTTCGCAGGAAACCCCATCATTTTTACAGATTTATTTTGTTGGTGATGATGAAAAAGAGTCAAAAATTAGATCCCAAGTTATTCTCAATTTAAATGCTAGCATAATTTTACAACTTCAAAAACTTTTACACAATCATAATCCTTATATAAGAGATTTTAAAACCGCAATTGAGAATGCTCCAAAAGGCGAGGAGTTTAAAGTTGTGATCAATGCAAAAAGAAAACCTCCATCTGAACATAAAGGCCGATATAATGCACCAACATCAAGTGAAGTGGCTTTGTTGATTGTTGGTCAGGAATTTGAAAAACGAGACATCGTTCTTCACAGTAGAAACTCTAAGTTGAAGCGAATCAGCGAGACACATCGTTCGTATGACACTTTACAATATCCACTGATTTTCTGTCGTGGAGAAGATTAACATTCCATTAACATTCCCCCATTCGATCCAAATACAAAAACTCCTATAAAGAAAACGGTTTCTGCTTCAGACTTTTATTCTTATCAGATTATGGAAAGAGAGGGCCAAGAAAATCATATTTTACTCTATCGCAGTCTTCTTAATCAATATTTGGTTGATGTATATGCTAAGATAGAGACAGAAAGACTTAATTTTATTAGATACAACCAAAGTAAACTGCGAACGGAAGAGTACATACACCTTCGGGACGCTGTACGCAAAGGAGATGGACAAATTAATGATGTGGGTAAATTGGTGGTGCTACCTTCAACTTTTACAGGAGGGCCCCGTTATATGCACGAAAGAACACAGGACGCCATGACATATGTACGTCATTATGGTCGTGCTGATCTTTTTATAACGTTCACATGCAACCCAAAGTGGGCAGATATACAAGAAGCATTAATTGGTACACAACGGGCTCAAGATAGACACGATATCATTGCAAGAGTTTTCCACATAAAACTAAAAAAAATGATACATCTCTTGACTAAAGGCTGTATTTTTGGGGAAAGTAGGTGTTTCATGTACACAGTGGAGTGGCAAAAACGGGGATTACCTCACGCCCACATTTTACTATGGCTTAAAGACAAAATCATGCCTTCACAAATCGACAGCATTATAAGTGCTGAGATTCCTGATCGAAACCATGATCAAGCTCTTTATGAAGTAATTAAGTCAACAATGATTCATGGACCATGTGGAAATATGAACAGAAATTCACCATGTATGAATAGCGGAAATTGTAATAAGATGTACCCACGTCCATTATGCAAGGAGACTTTAACTGCTGATGATGGCTATCCCCTGTACCGTAGACGATCTCAGTCTGATGGTGGCCATACAGTTAATATTAACGGAATAGACCTTGATAATCGGTGGGTAATTCCGTACAACCCCATTCTGTCCCGAACATTTATTGCTCACATTAATGTTGAGTTATGCAATTCTGTTAAGTCTATTAAATATATCTGCAAATATGTTAACAAGGGAAGTGATCAAGCAACATTTGGTGTAGAAAATGAATGGGATGAAGTAACCAATTACGAAACAGGGCGCTATATTAGCAGTTCAGAAGCTGCATGGAGAATATTATGCTTCGCAATTCATGAAAGGTATCCACCAGTTATGCATCTAGCTGTCCATCTCGAGAACGGTCAAAGGGTTTATTTTACCCCTGATACTGTTGTAGATAAAGTACAAAATCCACCAAAAACTACTCTCTTAGCATTTTTTGAACTTTGTAAAAAAGATGATTTTGCAAGAAATCTTTTATATAGTGAGGTGCCGGCACACTATGTTTGGAAAAATAAAACGTTTACTCGAAGGAAACAAGGTAAACCAGTTCCTGGTCATGAAGGAATCAAACGTGATGATGTGATTGGTCGAGTGTACACCGTTCATCCAAACAATGCAGAGTGTTATTACTTACGCCTCCTGCTACACGAAGTTCGAGGACCTACTTGCTTCAATGACCTTAAAACCGTGTCAGGTGTTGTGCATCCCACTTATCAGTCTGCTTGCCGAGCACTAGGTCTGTTGGAGGATGACAGTCACTGGCAACATACTTTGGAAGAAGCCGCCATTTGTGACTCACCTTACAAACTAAGACAATTATTTGCAGTTATGCTGGTATTTTGTCAATTGTCTGATCCATTAAGACTTTGGGAAAACCACAAGGACAGCTTTTCTGAAGATATAAAAAGGCAGATGGAGACAGAGTTTCAAGAAGTTGAAATTAATTACTCTAAAAGTATTATTTACAACAAATGTTTAGCACTTTTAGAAGATATAGTATTTTCAATGTCAAACCAAACACTCCAAAAGTATGGCCTTCCATCACCATCTAATGACCTAAACGTCATAAGTGTCAATCGTGAATACCTCAAGGAAATTTCCTACAACACAGAGAAACTTTCTAATTTTGTTAATGAGAACCTAACTAAACTGAATACTGAACAAAAATATGTATATGAAGAGATCAAAAATAGCATAACTTCAAATAATGGAAGACTTTTCTTTCTCGATGCCCCAGGTGGGACAGGAAAAACCTTTTTAATAAATCTGTTACTTGCAACGGTTAGGAGAGACAAAAACATAGCCATTTCCGTAGCATCATCAGGTATAGCTGCAACTTTATTACACGGTGGAAAAACCGCACATTCCGCTTTTAAATTGCCTTTAAACTTAAACTCCTATGATAGTCCACTCTGTAATATTTCAAAACATTGTGATACAGCTCAAGTCCTTAAAGACTGCAAATTGATTATATGGGATGAATGCACTATGTCACACAAGAAAGGAGTAGAAGCCTTGGATAGAACGCTGCAAGACATTCGGAATAGTAAATGTATGATGGGTGGTATGACAGTACTACTCGCCGGGGACTTCCGGCAAACTCTACCAATTGTTCCACGTGGCACGCGTGCTGACGAAGTAAATGCCTGCCTCAAAACCTCATACCTGTGGCCAAAAATTACAGTTTTATCTTTAAAAATTAATATGAGAGTTCATCTCAAAGGCAACAATAAAGCTGAAGAATTCTCCAAATTACTTCTTGAAATTGGAAATGGAATGTTAGCTGAAGAAGATGGCAAAGTAAATATTCCACAAAACTTATGTAAATTTGTCAGTGATTTGAAAACGTTGTGTGAAAATATTTATCCTGGTTTGAGCGAGTCTAAATTAAAAGATACAAATTGGTTAATGGAAAGATCAATTCTCACCCCTAAGAATGACACAGCCACAATCATAAATGATGTTTTATTAGATAAACTCCCTACCAAGAAATTTAAATACAAGTCTATTGACTCTATGATGGAAGCAGAGGAAATTGTAAACTATCCAGTTGAGTTTCTACAAAGTTTAAATCCAACAGGCCTGCCTCCTCATGATTTAAATATTAAAATTGGATCACCAATAATGTTGTTAAGGAATCTGGTACCTCCAAAACTATGCAATGGCACTAGATTGCAAGTAAAGTCTTTAAACAACAATGTGATAGAAGCAACTATTTTTACAGGTTGTGGAGCTGGGGAAACTGTGTTTATACCACGCATCCCGATGATTCCTTCCGATTATCCCTTCATGTTCAAACGACTACAATTCCCAATCAAAGTGTGCTATGCAATTACCATTAATAAATCGCAGGGTCAGTCACTAAAAGTTGCAGGCATTGATTTAAGAAATGACTGTTTTTCACATGGACAATTTTACGTTGGCTGTTCTCGTGTAAGCTCTGCTAACAGCCTCGTAATTCTACAACCAGAAAGAAAAACAAAAAATGTAGTATACAAAGAAGTATTGTAAATAAACAAATTTAAATAATGTTTCCACAAACTCATTTTGTTTTTTTAAATTTTTTATTCCATCTATTGCTATATATTATTAAGTACCAACCTACCACAACTGATATAAACAAAATCATTTACATACTGAAGGTCAATGCGAGCGAAGCCGCGGGTAATGTGCTAGTAATAATATAATATGGATGTGTGTTACATGCATCTAATATTTTCCATGGTATGTCCTACTTTTGCAATTCTAAATAACCACCTCCTATGCTCCTCTTGGGAAGGTATAAAGTTTCAACTGAGAGAAAGTATGTGACAGTTATCTGGTACCGTTTATTACGCCATAAAATTAAAATTTTATAAAATCCACAATGGAATACACCTCATGAGAATATAAATTTTCATGTTTGTATCATAAGTAGTTTTTGCTGTACGTTGGTTTTATGTCAGTCAGTGCATAATAATAGATTGTATTATACAGGCTGACCAGAACTATGCTGCAATGTCTCGGTAGGTCATTCTATAGCTAAAAATAAGAAAAACATTCACACAAACATAGGCCCGAAAACGATTCGTTTTCCACATATCCACCATTTTGTTTTTTTTACAAAATAATTAATATATAGAAAACGGTTTGACTGATTGAGTTCAAACTTGGCATGAAGTTTATCCTCACAATGATGCATCTCATGAAAAATTATCGATTCTATCCACTCATGCGTTTTAAAATGGTGGCGGTTTGAAAGTTTCAAATCTAAATTACTCAAAAACCGTACATTTTAACTAAAAGTGTCAGGACACCATTTTTGTAGCCCGTTTGATTCCCTATCGGATGGTGTACTATCAAAACAATCGGATGAAGTATACTAGCTAAGTTAAAGATAATGACAGGACAAGTACTTACAATATTGCTGTGTTTACTGTGTTGGTATAGGATGCCGGGTTGAACAAACCAATTATTACACATAACTCAAATATTATTCTTTATCCGATTGTTTTTACAGTGGAATCAAAAGGGCTAAGAAAATATGTCCTGGCATTTTTTGTTAAAAGGAACGGGTTTTGAGTTAGGTTTGACATTTTTAAACAGC
Source organism: Philaenus spumarius (assembly GCA_018207615.1). Lineage (NCBI taxonomy): Eukaryota > Metazoa > Arthropoda > Insecta > Hemiptera > Aphrophoridae > Philaenus > Philaenus spumarius. The sequence continues at coordinate 74,234 of JAGFPH010004707.1, forward strand.
CGCCATTTTGAAACGCATTATTAGATATAACCGCCTATCAGCAAATTTACATAGGACAAATGAGCTATTGCAGTGGCCCTTACGGTAATACCCAAGGTCGGGAGTAGTGAATGATCACCGATCATGGTCCCCAGAACACGTTTTGGGGTGTCATTAAAAGAATTTTAAGTCCGATTTGGTTCAAATTTGGTACACATCTTGGTTGTCTACGTCGCTCGGACGAGTTCGTTAGTAAAAAATCCAACAGTCGGAAGCACGTTTTTTGACCAGAAGTAACTATTTTTTAGATTTTTCCTACGAGAATGAATCTGTTTTTCAGTTTTTTCTACAAATATAAATGTAGGATGTTATTCTGCACGTTTTGTTTTTTTACGCGACCTTATAGCTCGCTTGGTTCCCCCAAAATCGATCAAAAAGTAAAATACCATAGAAGTACCCGGTTCAAAGCCATGTGGTGGATTCTACCGTGGGGTTGGCGTGCGAAGCACGCAATGCATTTGGTATTGAAGATACTCCCAATATGGGAGTTGCCGTGCGAAGCACGCAATACATTGTGTATTGAAGATACTCCCAATAAGGGGGTAGGCGTGCGAAGCACGCAGTGCTTTGTGTGTTGAAGATACTCCCAATATGCGGAATGGCGTGCGAACCATTTTGCAGCTATTCAGCACCGTCGTGAATAGACCTATTTCCCAAATTGTTGGTTGAAACCCTAAAACATAGGCCAATAAACTTAATTTTGGAAATTTGCTCAACTCACGTCAGCGGTTCAGCTGCGTGGTCGAATTATTTTTAGCTATACAATGAGCTTACGAAACATTGCCGCATAGTTCAATCAAGCTGTATGTTGTACTCTAGTAGGACAGTTTTCTCAAACGGTAAAATAGGAAGTGAAAGACATGGATTGATATCCAGCAAGGCAACGAACCAGATCAAATCCCCTATTGAGGACCTATTGAAACATTACTAAATAATTTATTGCTTCAACCGTACTTTGAGTTTAACATAGCCCTACTTTGTGAACGCCTTGTACTCGGCTTGCATTCACCTGACGAGATTCAATCTAAATTCCTCCAACTGAGGCTACCCAGTGATTTCATCCTTTCACAAGCAACAATATTCCGCCTAGCAGTGAATTGTGTTTCTATTTTACTATACACAATTAGTGGGAAACATTTGGTTTTGCCTTTGTTCAAAACAAATAAACATCCTAACTCCACGAAAGTGGATGAAGGCTATCTCTTTCATCTGCTGGTTGATTTACCATTTTTAGAAACTAATGTTTGACTAAGGAAAAAAAAGAAATGAAGCAGTCTTGTGAAAACTGCTATGAATTTACATCGTTGGCTATATTTGTTTCATCTAAAATATGATTATTATTTTTATCTTTCCCAATTTAAAATTTAAATCCAAAAAATTACATAAACATAATTAAACAAATAAAAGAGCACTGTGGCGACAAACTCTGACAAACTCTGTGTGTAAAACCCTCTGAGGATGATGACCATGTCATCGAAATGTGCATAGGGGTAAGGTATTAAACTTAACTTACAATTTAGTTATTTAGTTATAGTTTTTTGCTCCTTGTTTTGTGGTTCGGGTTTTTATTTAAATCAGTGTGATAAACATAATTGTATATATTCAAATAATAATTTTAAAAAAACCTAACTTTAGGTTAGGCATATACTGAACCAACACAAGTTTCTTTAATACATTTACATTCATTGCTATAGCAACCAAGTTAGCAATACAGAAATAAAAAAAAAACATGAAAAAGCACTATGTCCATTTTACAGGTATCACAAAGTACACTAATTGAACACGACTTACAAAATTAGGAAGTAAAATGTCCATTTCAGAGGTACTAACGATTATTTTAACACAAATTAGAAAGTAAGGAAGCATAATGTCCATTTCATCGGTGGCGTCACGTGACTAAACCCAGTGAGTTTAAGACTTTGAATTATTTACCAAAGGCTGTTTTATTTCGTCGATTTCTTCTTATTTTGTGATCAGCTGTTACATTAAACAGGTCTATATTAGTAAGTGTGTGAAGCAATGAAGAAGAAGAAAACCCATCGACGAAATCTATACTGTTATATAAAAATCTAATGGTTTCTGTCTGTGTGTGCGCGTGTGTGTTACTCAATCACGTGAAAACTACTGGATGGATTTGAATGAAATTTGTCACACATATAGAGCATGCCCTGGAATGAGACATAGGCTATGAATCATTTTGACTTGAAACAACTCCTAAAACAATAAATGTTTATTATTATACTTCTATTAAGACTAGAGAGCTGGAAATTTGTACATTTATTTCTTACAAGGTAAAAGTAACCCATATTCGTATTTTTTAGTGTACTGCTAAGGGGTGAAAATGTAACAACCCCTTAAACAATACGAATTAATCATTATACTTCCCATTAAGCTAGAGAGCTGGAAATTGGTACATTTATTTCTTACAATACATATATTCTATGAAATCGTATTTGCATTTTATAGCGTCCTGCTAATGGGTGAAAATGAAATAACAACCCCTAAAACAATAAACATGTATTACTATACTTCCCTTAATGCGGAGGATCTTCGGACCGTGTGCGAAGCCACGGGTAGGCTAGTAAAAAATAATTCGACCACGCAAGTAGTGTAGAAACAAGAGTTCTGGGCCAAATCTGACCTTTTGACCCCAGGTCACCTGACCCTTGCCCCCAAAGGTCAAGATAACAAATTGCCCGTGACTAATTGACCGTGACGCGATAACAAATTGAGCGTGACTAATTGTTTAAGGTCACGTGACCCTTGACCAAAGGTCACCAGATAATAAATTGGCCGTGACGCGATAACAAATTGAGCGTGACTAATTGTTTTTACGGTCGATCGAGCTTGTAATCGTAATATATACGGGTCGTCGATAAAAAGTTACGGTTCGTTCGATTGACGTCGGTATCGAATAGATT
>JAGFPH010004707.1:77293-89791 GCA_018207615.1 Philaenus spumarius
AATCTATTCGATACCGACGTCAATCGAACGAACCGTAACTTTTTATCAACGACCCGTATATATTACGATTACACGCTCGATCGACCGTAAAAACAATTAGTCACGCTCAATTTATTACGATTACACGCTCGATCGACCGTAAAACCAATTAGTCACGCTCAATTTGTTATCGCGTCACGGCCAATTTATTATCTGGTGACCTTTGGTCAAGGGTCACGTGACCTTAAACAATTAGTCACGCTCAATTTGTTATCGCGTCACGGTCAATTAGTCACGGGCAATTTGTTATCTTGACCTTTGGGGGCAAGGGTCAGGTGACCTGGGGTCAAAAGGTCAGATTTGGCCCAGAACTCTTGTTTCTACACTACTCACGCAGCTGAACCGTTGACGTGAGCTGAGCAACTTTCCCAAATTAAGTCTATAGGCCTATGTTTTAGGGTTTCAACCAACAATTTGGGAAATAGATCTATTCATGACGGTGCTGAATAGCTGCAAAATGCTTCGCACGCCATTCCGCATATTGGGAGCATCTTCAATGGACAATGAACGCCAATACTTCGCACGCCAACCTCACGGTAAAATCCACCACATGGCTTTGAACCGGGTAATTTTATGGTATTTTACGTTTTGATCGATTTTGGGGGAACCATAAGGTCGCGTAAAATAACAAAATATTTTTATATTTATATGTTTGAAAAAACTCTAAAAAATAATTCTTGTAGGAACAATATTAAAAAATAGTTACTTCTGGTCAAAAATGTGCTTCCGGTTGTTGGATTTTTTTGGCTAACAAACTCGTCCGACCGACGTACCAAATTTGGACCAAATCGGACTTAAAATGCAACCGCTAGAGTGCGAACACATACATACATATATATAGGGATATACAACTGTATATCAACTAGCTAGCTGGCCCGATCAGGCTTTTCACAGATAGACAAATTAAAGTTAAAAGTATATTAACAAAAAAATAAATCAATAAATATATTATACTATGTATTTCTCATGGGGGATTTTAGTAACTTTGACACCCCCAAACAATCCTAAAATTTCGAATTTATTGAAAATCATTCTCAGCGAAATTAGATTCTAGACGAAGCTACATACCAAATTTCATTCCAATCCGTTCGGTAGTTTTGGAGAAATCGTGATTTAGTAACTTTGACACCCCCAAACCGCCCTAAAATTTAGAATTTTTTAAAAACTTTTCTTGGTGAGCACCTATGGCTTTAGAGGAAGCTACATACCAAATTTAATTCCAATCCGTTTGGTAGTTTTGGAGAAATCGTGATTTAGTCATTTTGAACCCCCCAAACCCCACCTAAAATTTAAATTTTTTTGGAAAACCTTTCTTAGTGAGCACTTATGGTCCTAGAGGAAGCTACATACCAAATTTCGTTCCAATCCGTTCAGTAGTTTTTGAGAAATAGTGATAAGTGAGTCAGTGGATTTGTCTTATATATATATAAATATATATATGAATTTCTGCGGACCATGATCGGTGCTCATTGCTAGTCTCGACTTTAGGTTTTACCATAAGGATCACTGCAATAGCTAATTTTTCCTATGGAAATTCACTAATAAAAAGCGTCAAACTTTAAATGCTTATCGTGACTTTGTATATTTTAACTCCTCCAAAAAGTTCTATGTGCGTCCAAAGAGGTTTTCGTTTCAACAAAAATTATCATTTGATTTTTTAATTAAGTTACGTATTTTTAATTTCAAAAGGACCAATATATTATTTTATAATATCTGTAAACAATGACAGACATCCCGGTCTAGTGAGAATGAATTTGTGTACCCCTAATATTCGGTGTTGACAATGGTTTAAGGTCAGCACCGCCTATGGGTTAAGGTACTTGAACGTCTGGTAAGTTCCTAAGGGCTGAAAGGACTCTGTAGCTGTCGAAAGGTGTAACCGATATAGTAAGCATTGTAAATGTAAATGAATGAATCATTCCCAGCCTTGTCATGTGTGATCGTATCACAAAGAAGAGTAATTTCCAATATCAATTTTGACGGCTTCAGGTCGTCCAATTTGCTTGAGTGGTTCGCGTAATTGATTTTATTTTGATACACTCAAAAGAATTGGACAGGGATTTGTTGAGAAAACCTTTGCACTATATTGTGTGTATCATACTTTTAGATAACTTTTGGTATTTTTTGAAGTCAAAACTTCTTTAGGCTCACCGAGTACGTTTTGGATGAGGTAAAATATATTCTGAAAGTAAGACGCTTTTTGAATTCGTCCATGATTTCTTCTTCTTAATAGAAGGGCTGAGAAGCCAAGGGGTATAAGTGTAGTGAAGTTAGTTTTGAGAAAACTCAGTTTAAAGTTAAACGGTTGTAATCAAATCCAGGTAAAACCATGATCACTAAAACTATATGTTTAATTGCTAGGGTCTAGACTAACATAATAATTAGATTAATTAGATTTTTATCCTCTTATTTTTTTATATCAATATTTGATAAAGTTGTCACTTGTACCCCTGGGCTGTTAGCACATTCACTGCTAAGGTACATTGTGGGCTTGACACTGAACACTATGAGAAGCGGCCGACGCACAGTGCATTGCACGCCAACCCAATCGGGAGTATTTTCAATACACAATGCATTGCGTGCTTCGCACGCCCACCCCCGTATTGGGAGTATTTTCAATGCACAATGCATTGCGTGCTTCGCACGTATTGGGGGAATTTTCAATATACAGAGCAGTGCGTGCTTCGCACGCCAATTTTAGGCCTATGTGCTATTAAAATATTAGTGATTATTAAGTAGAAAGGTTCAAAAATAAAAAATAAAGTAATTTCTACTCATTTAGGCTATGAATATACAAAATAAAAGATCAGTTCCTAGCATAGGAAATACGAAAATTGCGTAGCAGTGAACGTGTTAACAGGAATTAGAAGTCATGTAATAAAACATAGGTTACAAGTAAATTACTTATGTAAAGTAAAGCGACATGCATCACATGTATCCCTTGGCTTCTAAACTAAACAGCTCTTCTACGAAGTGGTTCTTTTCGCCACTAGATCTCATCACATGATATACTTGCAGTTATATTCCCTGGTTACAAACATTTTAAAGTGTTGAAGAGCCAGTTTCTGCACTTAACTCCATTGTTTAAAAAATGTCACTTGTACCGCTTGGCTTCTCAGCCCTTCAATTGTTTCACACGCATACCAGATTTTTAATTTAACAGCTGATGGTAAAAGAAGAAGAAATCGACGAAATAAAATAGGCAGTGGTAAATTCAGTTTAAACTCAAATAATAGCTGCAATTCAGGCAAAATAAATCCTTTGACATTGCTCTTCCTAATTTTGTAAGTTGTGTTAAATTAGTGTACTTGGTGATACCTCTAAAATGGACATAGTGCCTCCTAATTTTTTAAATGTATAAATTTGCCAACTTGGTTGCTATGGTAACGAATGTAAATGCATTATAAGACACGTGTGCAGTGCGAAAACTGTTACTTCCTGTGAAAAAACGTGCTTCCGGTTGTTGGATTCTGTCGTATAACGAATTAATTCGTCTGAGAAAGTTTGGAAAAAATCGGACCGGCACACACATATAGATATTTTCTGGGGACCATGATCGGTGTGCATTCACTACTCCCTACCTTAGGTCTCTACATAAGAGGCACTTCAATAGCTCATCTTTCCTACGGAACTTTGCTAAAACATACTGTTAATACTGAATCACATGTACTTTGTATAGAAGTGTCAATATAAAGCCCCGTTTACACGCTACGATAAATTGTAATAATTTATCGTAACAATCGAATCGTTACAATTTATCTTAACAATCGAATCGTTACAATTTATCGTAACAATCGAATCGTTACAATTTATCTTAACAATCGAATCGTTACAATTTATTGTAACAATCGAATCGTTACAATTTATCTTAACAATCGAATCGTTACAATTTATCGTAACAATCGAATCGTTACAATCTATCGTAACAATCGAATCGTTACAATTTATCGTAGCGTGTAAACAGGAGATTGTAGCTATTTATTGGAATTGAATTGGATGGTTGGTGCTGGCCTTCATCAATTTCTGCGAATCGTAACGATAAATTGGAACGTGTAAACAGTAGCGCCCATTTATCGCTACGATTTGACTCAGTTTGCATGGGCCGTTCACCGGAAAGGTTGTCGCACTAGTTCGTTGATTCCGTTTTAAGTGTTTTTTTACCTTGTGTTGTTTTTATTCAATTGCTAGCAAGGCAGCTCAAACTCCTCGAGAGTTCTTGACTGAATTTATTGAACTATATCGGAGTTTTACCTGCTTGCGGCTCATTAAGAGCAAAGAATACTCCGACAGGAATAAAAAAGACCTTGCGCACATAGCGCTCGTTCAAAAATACAAGGAGTTTGATCCGTTGGACGAACAGAAACACTGTTGTTAAACAAATTAATGCATTGCGTACGGTTTATAAAAAACAACTATCAAAAGTTAAATATTCGTCAATGAAGATTAGACTCTAAGAAATCGTTGCATGTAAACAGTACTCACACTTTCAATTTATTGTAACGATACATTGTTACGATTTATCGTAGTGTGTAAACCGGGTTTATGAATCGACTCTTATCAAAATTTTGATATTTGGACAGGTACACGTCGTGTTCTGCAATCAATAAGAAACATCCCCTCCTGGGTATAATGTGGTAGTACGTGAGTAGGGAGTGAATATCCAAGATACAGTTCTTTTTGTGAACTGTATATTTAATACCTGTGGGTTTACTACACACTCATATGTTTTACTACTCCATTGTATACATGAAACGATGGGCGAAACAAATGTTGATAATTTTGTGTTGCAAAAAACATCCGTTTGAAAACTTTCCATCATAATTTATCGAAAAAATATTTTGTTACTAAACGTACTGCTGTTTATTCTCCACACGAGCCGAAGATACGGACTAAACTTGTTATATTATCGTAATTTTCGTGAAAATATAAGCGTGCACAATAATTCATTTTGCATTTGCTTCGCCATGGGTCGCCGCCGTGAATGATTGAAAACGATAATTTAAAACGATTTGAGTTTAAAACGCATTCGCTATCACCGTAGTAAAACTTTCCCGTACGCATAGACTAGCGTCGCATATGTGCGACGGCCGGTTTCTATCCACTGACTGATGCCGCAAATGTGCGACGCCTGGTCCAGTTGAACAAGACTGACGTCGCGTATTTGCGGCAGTATTATTTTGTTATTTAACTGCTAATTTTGAAGTACTTGTACATTTTAAATAATTCGACCACGCAGCTGGACCGCTGACGTGAGTTGAGCAAATTTCCAAAATTAAGTTTATATGCCTATGTTTTAGGGTTTCAACCAACAATTCGGGAAATAGGTCTACTCACGAAGGCGTTGAACAGCTGTCTGTGTGTACGCAATATATTAGTAGAATTTGTTTGCGCCTAGTTGCCTCGCGAGTTTCCATCACTTGGCTTCGAACCGGGTAATTTTATGGTATTTTACGTTTTGGTTGATTTTGGGGGAACCAAGCGAGCTATAAGGTCGCGTAAAAAAAACAAAATGTGCAGAATAACATCCTACATTTATATGTTTAGAAAAAACTCTAAAAAATTTCACTCTCGTAGTAAAAATCTAAAAAAAGTTACTTCCGGTCAAAAAACGTACTTCCGTTTGTTGGATTCTTTTGGCTAACGAACTCGTCCGAGCGACATAGACAACCAACACGTGTACCAAATTTGGACCAAATCGGACTTAAAATGAGGTCGCTAGAATGCGAACACATATACATATATATATATGAATTTTAATGACACCCCAAAACGAGTTCTAGGGACCATGATCGGTGCTCATTTGCTACTCCCGACCTTGGGTCTCACCATAAGGGCCACTGCAATTTTTCCCATGGAAATTCGCTAATAAATACTAAAACGTGTTCGGTTAATTAAATGCACAGTATAATACGGATTGTCTACTGGTTCCTTATGCTACGTATTAATACAGTACCAGCGGTGCATGCGCATAGACTGTCTATGAAGTATGCCACGGAGACAGTATAAATGATTCTCTCTCTTTCTTCTCGCACTGCGCAAGCGTGTCAAACGATTCTCCTACCCTTTCCTTTCAACTAATGCATTTTTGTATAGATGTTTGAGGAAAATATTAAATCATAGGCTCTGTACATTTACAATGTTGAAAATCCCTAGCGGCATGGACCCAGTTAGATACAGTTTGTTGTTTGTAGGCCTAACTAGTTTATTTTGAAGAGCGAGTAAAAAAAAAGAATTTAAAACAATAAGCAATCATTAAAACGTATAACAGCTGATTTCGACCGCTAGCTTTAATACTTCAACAAAAATTAAATAAATATTAAAACGTTTACACTGTAATACACAAGCGCCTACTGGTTCCCTATGCTACGTATTAGCGCAGTACGTCTACGACGTACGCGACGTAGAATAGAAATGATTTCCCCTCTCTTTCTTCTCAACTGCCGGTTGGAGTAGCAGAAGGAAAAATGTTTCAATTGTCGTCTCGATCTGCGAAACTCATGCTAGCGAATAATGCTACGTTTACGCACAGTACGCACTGCGCATGCGTGTAGAGTGCGTTTAAATTTTCGTCTCATCCAGGCCAATTTCCCCTACGACGCGGATTCACTTCAAAACCACTTTTGTTTCAGAATTGCTCTTCAATATAAACATACAATTCAATTTCACTGAACAAGCGTGGATTCAATTCAATGGCCGATAATTTCAGCGGAACTATAGCAAGCTTTGTTCCATTATAAGACTGTTTTATTACAGATCCTATTTCTGTATCTCTCTTTTCTTCTCTTTGGCGAAAAATAACTGTTTCCACAAACGAAAAGGATTTACTGACAACTGTACTCGAGTAGGCGGCCAATCAAAAGAGGATAAGAGTATCAATACCAACAGAACGTAGACACAAGTCTGTGCATCTCGTTAGTTCTATACAAAATCTAACAATACCGTTATCTCTTACCAACGCACTCACAAATACGAGTTCGCATTTCACAACCATTAATTATTTGCCAACACTGAACAAATCGTAAATGTTGAAACGTAATGTAATTTAGATTTGTAAATATTCCAAAATGTTTTAGAGGTTTTTTTTACTGTTTCTAGCATTTTTAAAGTCGTCACATATGTGCGACTTTCAGTCAATGTCAAGAAACATAGTAAGTTTCTTCTATATAGGTAAGTTATATATATAAGTTTTTTTTTATAGACCAAGAGTCGCAAATATGTGACACTGTAAGGGGGGGGGATAAATTATCCTGAGAACGTCGCGTTCTTCACATTTCCACGAAATAAAAAGCCGATTGCTAACTTTACAGTGCATACAGCCAACCGCTTCTTCACATATATTTCCTACTTTACTTCGTTCCTCAAAAGAAACTACTTAGGCGTAGAAACAACAAACTACAAACTACTAATTGAATCTATGTCGTTAAGTATATTCAACAATCAAAATACACAGAACCTATATATATATTGTAACGAAGCAATAGTTGCACGACGCTGGGGGAGGAAGTTTGTTTTCCTTTTGTCCCCACGTTGCGATGTCAACTCTGCAACGACAGACCTTATTAATGACGTTCGGGAGCCAACTCTGCAATGTAGCCCCGACGCTATTATCTGTCTGTAGGATTTCCCTACTTTGTTACAGAATAAAGAGATTATATCACCTACTGGAAGTTTAAGGCAAATTAATTTTAATAGCCTAGGTGATATAACTCTGGTTAAGATAACTATGCCTATAGTCACCTTAAATAAAAATATTTTATTAAATTCCTTCCAGTTATTCAAGTTACTATTAACTTTAAATTTGCTCAGCTCAGTAATTAATATTATATTTATTTGACAATCTCTGAGGAGTGAGAACAGTGGAACTTTACCTAGAATAATTAAATTATTTGTGCTTTGTGAAATTTCGTTGGAAGTGCCAACTTTGCGTTTCAGCCCTTCAATATTGATCATACACTGAAAACAACTTATCATATAGGATACTTAGATAATAGGAATTTCTTGAACAAGGTAAATTATTTATATTAATTGAAATCAAAAGAAAATTTATTCAATAAAACTCAAAATACTCTGTGGTTCTTTCCACTACAAAAACATAAATTTTAAACTAAATTTACTATTTACATACATTTTAACTCTTTTAGGTAGAACCATTTATTATTCATTTATACTTAATTATTCCTTCTTTTTTAATATTTATTATTTAATTATGATTTTAAAAATTTAATTTGCAAGATTAATAATTTTATATTTTGAAAAACCTAATTTTTATCTCAACCCAGTATCAATAATTATTTAAATTTAACTCAGGCAATATTTTAATAAGGGATATCGTAACTTTTCTGACAGACCTTTTATTACTGCGACCCTGGACTCTGAACACCTTTCCCAGGAATGTTGATTGAAATACAGCTTCCCTGAAGTCCGGTTATCGTTGGTGCGGTTGAACGTCTCTCGTGGTCTCAGCTTTTGCCTGGTTTGACTTTCCCTGATGTTTTCTAACGCTTTCCCTGATGTTTTCTAACGCCTTCCCTGATTTGGTTTCCGCTTCTTATTCCAGTAGTCCTTCCAAATCCATGTGCAGTTCCAGTTATTGCCATTACATCAGTCCTGTGATTCTTGTAGACTACGTCATTTATAGGTTTTTTGACGCACCGGCTATATAATTAACTATAGCGTAATTCACTCAAACTGTTCTATCGTTTTTTCACTGTCTGTAATGCTAACTGATTTTACACTGTTTTTGTTCATTTAACTCGTATTTACGTTTGATAAAATTTTAATGAGAACTGTTCTTTGAAATATTATATTGCATAATATTATAATTAATTAAAATGTTCACTGTTTGATTTACACATATCTTACTGCTGTCCTTATAAAACACTGCTTCTAAGTACGTTACTTTAACATCGCAGATCCGTCTAACAACGTCGATCTAATGATTTAATGACTCACTGATCTAATAATACAATGATGAAAACGTCGATCTCATGATGAAAGCTCAAAAGATGAAAGCTAAACGATGAACGCTAAACGCTAAAAGGTAATAGATAATAGATGCGCGGCTCCCGCTGTACTCCGCTTATATCGACTCCTTTGCCGCCTTCCGAGTACCAACTGCCTTTCTTATTCCTTTATCCCTTGTTCGACATCTAGCCATGCAACTTGTATTAATTTCTTTAAGTTTTAGGTTGGTACTACCCCCACTAACTTCTTCGTTAGGCCTAGCCATCCGCTAATCTATCTCTCCCCTCCTAACATTTTCTCCTATTGTCTTACGTATTTTCCTCGTAGTTTTCCTTTAACTGCTTTTATGAACCTGCGGTTTTCGTAATCGTATTCCTTATACATTTTCCTATCTTCTCAAACTTGAGTGATGGTCGTACTACGTTTGGTTCGCTTATGGCGCTGCCTCGCGTATTCCGCGGTTTTTCCTCGCGAAAACTTTTCTGGTTTTGAAGGAAAATCTTTTTTCTTTTTTCTTCCATGTTGGTTATTATTTTATGATATACTAGCCAAAATTTCCATTCTGTCTGAAGATTTTTCTTCTGTTTTTGGGACTTGCAAAATTTGCCAAATTTAACATTTACTTTTGAATTTGAATTTTTACTTTAAAATTGATACTTTCGATTGAGATTTACAATTTTATACCCTTACTACTTTCTTAACACTATGTTATTATTTTTACCACCTTTTTCATTCTATTTTTAGCAAAATATAGGTATGAACTTTCTCACCTACTATTTTAATTAATTCACAATTTATAAACTTTTTATCTTATAAAACTTTTACTTCTTTACAACTTGTTTACTTTTTCATTTTCCCTTTTTCATTTTTTATGGTGCTTTTTCACCTTCAAACTTTAACAATTATCTCTAACTTTTAAAATACCAAAAATTCCTTAATTTGTTATTTAACATTTTTTATACAATTTTTCTTACGCTTTTCAAAAATATCTTTTTCATTTAATTTTGATGAAATTTGAGAATTTCCTATAACTTTAACTCTTTATAACTTTAACATTTTTTATTTTACAAAATTGTGACTTCCATGAACAATGTTACCACCTCCCGTGTTTCACATTTACCCATAAAATTCATCAATTTTATACTTTTATTTAACACCTTATTCCTGTATAACAATAACTAATTTTTCTAAGTCTTTCAAGCAACTTGAAACAAGTTCCAGGAAAAAAGTCCATCTCTGTTGACACAGTACAGTTGGCCGGGACTTGTCGTATTCTAATCTAGTTAAGTATAGGGTGTACCTCAACTTCTGCTATGAAATCTTGATTTTTGCAGTTTTTCAACAAAACTCAATTTTTCACGCATTGCATAAGGTTTATCCGCTGCAATATATATATACTCACACACATTTTTCTTCTTAGATTATGAATTAATTGAAATTGCTGAATAAAAGAAGTATTTTATTTAATTAAGAGAGATTTTATTAGAATTTATTATACGATGTTTTTAAAGGGGTACCTTGCTTACCTTGAGTTGGACTCTAAAGACGGTTCGTAAGCTAAATTAAATATTTTAATTTATATTGACGTGAGTACTCACATGCAATATAATATAAATATTTTAAATAAATACTTTCTCGTAGTTAACAGAAAATGTTATAAACATATTACCGATCCGACCTGGCAAGCTCTACCCGCAAAGGCAGCAACTGTTAGGAAAAACATTCACCTCAACACCAAAAAAAGGCGATGATGAAAATAAGTCTGTACTAGTCTTTGCCGACTAGATACAACTAACTGAGCCTTACTCGAAACAATCCACATTCACTTGCACCATACATACAGTACAGATGGAAATATATGTGAAGAAGTGGGTCGCGCAGGTAAGCGCTGTGTTTGTGGAAGGGAAGAGGTATGCTATATATGGCGGGGTGGGGGATGCGACTGCTGCCTGTACTCTACTACAGATATCGGCGTGAATCCTGGCACTTGGCTCGCCCTGGCTCGAAGGGCCGGGGGTGTGGGGAAAGGGCGTAAGTGGAGAAAAAACCATTTTCCCACACCGCTTTCTAATGTGACTCATCCTTCAAACGAACTAGTGGATGTTTACCTCAACCTTAACACGTTCACTGCTACGCAAATTTCGTATTTCCTATGCTAGGAGCCTGACCTTTTATTTTTTATATTTATAGCCTAAATGAGTAGAAATTACTTTATTTTTTATTTCTGAACCTTTCCACTTAATAATCACTAATATTCGAAAGCGGATGCACACGTGCGTCCATAGCACATAGGCTTAAAATTGGCGTGCGAAGCACGCAATACTCTGTGTATTAAAAATACTCCCAATACGGGGGAAGCACGCAATGCACTGTGCGTCGGGCGCTTCTCATAGTGATCTGTATCAAGCACACACGTGCGTCCTTAGCAGTGAACGTGTCAAACAGAGATGTACCTGGTACTGATATTTTTAGTCAGGTTAGTAGCGGTTTGCTCCAGTGCCAGCGTTCGCCCCAGTCTGTTTTTTTACGGCCGGAGCGCGGCGCATGGCTTACTGTGTCACTGATTTCCTACTAGTAGAACAACTGCACATCCAGTTTTGTTTCTACACCACAAACAGAGTAAAAATAAAAAAATGTTTCCTTATCACGTAAATAAACACGGGGCGTCAACACTACAATTTTTTTAGGAACGGCAGTGTGCTAGACAACGCGACGAACATCTGTCAATGACTGACTCGCCACACTGGCCTACACGCTGATAGCGCATGCGCATTGCCCGTCCCTGCTTCTGCGCACACAGCCAGCCGCTTCATCACATATATTTCCATCTGTACAAAAATCTATTCTTAAAAAATCACTCAGACCTCCGGAACGACCCCATGTAAGCTACAACTATCCTGTCACCGTTTTACTCTGGTCGTATCCCCTGAAACGAACTGCACGTAGGTGTATCGACCTTCGAATCAATCATCACAATAGTTTATGTTTGTTAGTGTATGTAAAATTGAGCATTCACACAACACATATATACAGTACTAGCTGATCCGTACGGCGTTGCCCGTGGTGGTTGGTATTTTCAGTATTTTTAACAAAATTGTATCCTTTTTAAGTGTTCAGTCAGTGAGCGGTATTTGGCTTATATATATATAGATCTTAAATAATAAAAACACTATTGTCATAATAATAAAAGATCTGAAATTATGATTTTAGGAACTTTGATCCCCCCAAACTCCTCCTAAAATTTCGAAATTTTTCATACCCTTTCTTAGTAAGCACCTATGGCCCTAGAGGAAGCTTACATACCAAATTTCATTCCAATCCATTCGGTAGTTTTGAAGAAATCGTGAGAAGTCGTTTTTTAATAATTTGATCCCCCCAAACCTCCCCTAAAATATCAAATTTTTTCAAACCCTTTCTTAGTGAGCACCTATGGCCCTAGAGGAAGCTACATACCAAATTTCATTCCAATCCATTCGGTAGTTTTGAAGAAGTCGT
>JAGFPH010004707.1:90191-110010 GCA_018207615.1 Philaenus spumarius
CCCCCAAACCCCCCCTAAAATTTCAAATTTTTTCAAACCCTTTCTTAGTGAGCACCTATGGCCCTAGGGGAAGCTACATACCAAATTTCATTCCAATCCGTTCGGTAGTTTTTGAGAAATCGTGATGAGTGAGTCAGTGGGTTTTGGCTTTTATATTATAAATAGATATCCAAGGATAACATTAATTATAATGCAAACTCTTAATAGCCCTCTAGCTATAATATAGCAAGGTACGAATGATGTAAATATCGATATTGTTTAATATTACGTGAGTTCTATAGCATTTAGGAGGAAGTTTATTATCTTAAATTAAAGGTAATGATGTAAGCAAGAACTTTTACATTTAATATCTCTTAGAAATGTTGTTCAGTCTCCTGTTACAGAGGTTTTTTGACTTTTTAACCCCCATAACTATTCCCCCAAGAGATGCTCAAGATCTCCAAATATAGTTGACGCCATAAACTACAAATTCCGAAGACCTTATAAAAAATATTACGATAAAATATTAAGTAAAATATTATGATTTACGAATTTTGTTATACCAATTTTTGTAGTGTAAACTTCTATAGGCGCACCTCGGCGCTATGTCTGCTGTCATTGAATCGGATTTTACCGTCACGTATTTTCTCATGCATTTTATGAAACGCTCCATTATGTGAAACGTTCTATTCCGTCAGCTTGAAAAAGTTTTGGTCTTGCCGAGATTCGAACCAGAAGAGTCCATCACCAAAGGTTAGCGCTTTAGCCGGTTATGCCACGAAAGCATTGCTATTTTAGTAAATTTGAGTTGGGTATAAGTGTAACAGACATATCAAAGGCTTAACCCGTTATCCTTAACACAATGTATAGTTTAATTGGTAATACCTCTGAAGTGGACATTGTGCTTCCTCATTACGTAAGTTGTGTTAAAAAGTTTACATTTCTTTCGTGTAAACACATTTACATTTTTAACTTCCCGCTAAGAAAATTGAAAATTTTCTAAAATCGGGAAGTTATTGGTTTTACCCCGTTTTTCGAAAATCGAGTATTCATCAGATCTCAACGTTTTGAGGTCCTAGGAATCTTCCCTGACCACTCCCGAGAGGGTGTCACCTTGTCTGTATGTATGTGTGTGTGTATCTAAGTATGTGACCCGCTTATAACTTTTGAACGGCTTAACCGATTGGATCCTACCAAACGGCGTTCTAAAGAGTTCCATCAAACTTAGATTTCCTGAAACTTTCAACTAATTCGGACCGGTAGGTTCTGAGAAATTTCGAAAAAACAAAGAAATACAATTTTTTCAAATCAGGTTTTTTTGGAATAACTTTTAAACGGCTTTACCAATCAATTCCAAAATCTAATCAGCTTTTAACCTTGAAAAGCGACGTCGATCGCTACCAGTCCGGCCAAAATCGGTTAATTCGTTCGTGAGATATCGTGAACGAAAGAAAATAAAAAAAAGTGTTTTTTCTCAATTTCTCTGAAATTTTTCATCAGGAAAATTTTTGTTGTCAATTCTTTCAATGGACTCGAAAAACTGCATCAATTGCCGCAAATCGCATAAAAATCGGTTGATTCATTCAAAAGTTATGGCAGTTCAAAATTTCAAAAAATAGTGTTTCGCGGGAAGTTAAAGGGATGACCTTTAGGGTCAACCGTTTTCCAATTTTTTTTATTTAAAAACCACTTTGTTCCTTTTAAACCCCCCTTGGAAGCCGGAAGGGCGTGAATTTTGTTTTACTTCATTCTTATAATAACAATAGCATTTGCAGCAAATTTAAAGTTTCAAGCATGTTTTAATTTTTTGTGTATTGTTCACATTTTTTCCATAACATTAATTCTATAGCCCTAGAAGGTATTATGGAGTCTTTAAAAAATAAATTTTTTTAAGCTACAAACTTTTCTATTTAATGTTTGTTTAAAAAGTCTACAGTTTTTCCTCTTTTTATAGAAAGAGACCAGAAAATGGGCCAATAGCTTCCTTCTTCATCACGACAAAAAGCCGTGCAACCAGTTGCTTTTGATTCGCGAGTTTTTGGCTGGAAAAAGTATTCCTGTCTGTCCGCATTCACCTTAATCATCAGATTTAGTACCACATGACTTCTGGATCTTCACAAAAATAAAAACGTGTCAAAACGAAAACATTTTTGTGACGGGCTCCTTAACTCCAGCTCCCCGGTGTCTGTCTCCTCGAAGCGGCGTCTTCCTAGGTCAGGATGTACCTTTCGGTCCTCTTGCGGTCGCACGGGTGATGTCAGGATGTAGGCGGTGGATGTGTTTCTCAATAATTTTTAAACTTGTAGAGGTTTAAACTACGGTTTATTGACATTCTCTACAAGTTCTCTGTTGGTCCCTTTTGAAACTAAGCTAACCTAACGCCATAAGGCGAAAGGAAGATTCAACCCCGCCTTTATTTAACCCATGGACTCTACTCGCGGACGCGTTTACTTCCAGACTGACTATTGCATAGCGTGATGCGTTCAATCGGCGCCCCCTCCCTTAGTTAAACTATAAACTGATTGATCAGCAGTATAAGGCATGTTCTAGCCAAATATATGCTAAGTCCGCTGTTAATGTACTATTTATCTATATATATATAAAAGCGAAATACCACTCACTTACTCACTGACTCACTCATCACGATTTCTCAAAAACTACCGAACGGATTAAAATTAAATTTGGTGTGTAGCTTCCTCTAGGGCCATAGGTGCTCACTAAGAAAGGGTTTGAAAAAATTCGAAATTTTAGGTGGGGTTTGGGGGGGGGGATCAAAATTATTAAATCACGATTTCTTCAAAACTACCGAATGGATTGGAATGAAATTTGGTATGTAGCTTCCTCTAGGGCCATAGGTGCTTACTAAGAAATGGTTTGAAAAAATTCGAAATTTTAGGGGGGTTAGGGGGGATCAAAGTTATTAAAAAACGATTTCTTCAAAACTACCGAACGGATTGGAATGAAATTTGGTATGTAGCTTCCTCTAGGACCATAGGTGTTTACTAATAAAGGGTTTGAAAAAATTCGAAATTTTAGGTGGGTTTGGGGGGATAAAGTTATTAAATCACGATTTCTTCAAAACTACCGAACGGATTGGAATGAAATTTGGTATGTAGCTTCCTCTAGGGCCATAGGTGCTCACTAAAAAAGGGTTTAAAAAATTGGAAATTTTAGGGTTGTTTGGGGGGTAAAAATTACTAAATCACGATTTCTCCAAAATTACCGAACGGATTGGAATGAAATTTGGTATGTAGCTTCCTCTAGGGCCATAGGTGCTCACTAAAAAAGGGTTTAAAAATTTTTGAAATTTTAGGAGTGGTTTGGGGGGATCAAAGTTACTAAAATCATAATTTCAGATCTTTTATTATTATGACAATAGTGCTTTTATTATTTAAGATCTATATATATAAAAGCGAAATACCACTCACAGGCTGAACACTTAAAAAGAATACAATTACGTTAAAAAGACTGAAAATACCAACCACCACGGGCAACGCCGTACGGGCCATTATTAATCATTATGAATTATTATTATTATTACGAGGTGAAGGGTATCTGTCACATTTTGACACCATTACCGAAATTGAGATGGCCATGACCCAGCAGCTGAAAACCCTTCCGAAAGAAGCCTTCCAGAAATGCTCCCAGCCATGGATTCAACTTTGGGACATGTGCTAACCAATATTTTGAAGGAGATTAATTCAAATTCTATGTATGCTTATTACTTTGTTTGTAATACAATTATTCAACGTATATTTGATCACACCTCGTGCGTTTTCTTTAAATTGTTTTTTGAAAGACCTGCCTGTTTGTCCTATATATTTCGCACTTAAATACCCATACTTTGATTTTGTCGCTGTGTGTTTTCTTTATATTTAAGGCTTACTGAATTACAAATAATTTAGATGTTTTGTTCTATCAGTGTCAACACTGTACGGAATCAACTGCAAGTCAAACAGAAGGGGAAATCTTACAAACAAAGTAACGAAGGGAAATGACAGGTAGCACGCAACCATCATTGCGTGTTTTGAAATCTTTCCGGGAATCAATTCTATTTTTAGCATCACTGTTTGGTAAACCTAGTGAATGGTATCTTACATGTATTATTATTGTGTACCCGATATATACAGAGTGTTTATAAAGTCCTTTTAACCCGCTTCATTGTTTTTGTTACTGAAAAGAAGTTAAAAAAAACTTGTATATATATCAATTAATGAACTAGGTACAACACCTGCTTTTTTGTCTTATATCCAATCCAAAAATCACTTTGTGATTACCGCAGTTTCGGGTAACCTAAGTACCCATCTTCAGATCACAGAAATAATTAAAGTAAATCTCTTCATCAAATACATTAAAGTTATTACACAAAACAAAAATCACAAAAACACGTCACGAAACACTTTTTTTAAACACATTAAAAACACAGATCACGCCAACCGGTCACAGTAAACCGTTTAAGGGTCGGCTCTAGCTGGCGGCCATGTTGGCTGACACTCCATAACACCAATGTTAAATTAAAATCCAAATTTTGTCTTTATTTTTTATCTGATAATTATGAACGATATGTCATTTTAAAGCTACGGTCAATATGCATGCAAATGGCTTTTCCAAAACTAAGAAAAACATTTTCTTTAATATTTATTAACAATTTAAAATATTGATTTTTAATATTTTTTTATGTTGTCACTATTAATTATAGCGAAAAACTACCAAGCCATTCGCATGAAGAATTTCGTCCCCAAGAGTTTGGTATTTTTTTAAAACGCTATTTGAACAATTGCGGGTTTTAAATGGATTTAGTCTGAGCAATGTCCGTGTAACCTACCGCCGCTATAGGGTGATTTAAATATTTTTTAACGTTGTAACTATTAATAATTATAGTGAAAAACTACCAAGCCATTCGGATGAAGAATTTTGTCCCCAAGAGTTTGGTATTTAAAAAAAACGCTATTTGAACAATTGCGGGTTTTAAATGGATTTATAATGAGCAATGTCCGCGTAACCTACCGCCGCTATAGGGAGTCGCAGGTTGCTTTCTGTTTTACTAGAGCCGACCCTTAATACGACTGCCGTGGCGAGGATTGGAGTCTATTCCTTCCCTTTGCCTTTATAATTATCACTGTTTGGTTGAGAAGCGTTACAACCCTGCAATTTTATCAACGTACTGGACGCAATATTCGCCGGGAAGGAAACCTTGTCGTTTCTGTTTTTGCCGCTTTATAAAAATAGCAAACCCTTCACATGAGTCCATATAGTGGCTTTTCTTCATACCAAATATGTTAAAAGTTCCCCCTCCTATTTTTTTTTTAATTAATGGAAATAGACAGATTTGCTTTGGGAATTGTTAACATGAACAAAAATAGAGTTTTCATGGCGTATCGTAAATTTCAACCCCTCCCCCAAAAATGGGGTATTTTGGTGGTAAGTCGAAAATTTTAAATGAGAACCCCTATTGAGTGACACCTCATTTTAAAGGACTTGATAAAAGAAGAAGTATACAAAATATGCAGATTAATCTCCTATATTTATTTTTTTACATAAACCTTACTACACCATACCATGCTATATCTTATACCATACCATACATACCATACTATTGCGGTCTTCATATTTTTATCAAG
This sequence comes from Philaenus spumarius, assembly GCA_018207615.1. Classification (NCBI taxonomy): domain Eukaryota; kingdom Metazoa; phylum Arthropoda; class Insecta; order Hemiptera; family Aphrophoridae; genus Philaenus; species Philaenus spumarius. Next base: position 95,792 of record JAGFPH010004707.1, read on the forward strand.
GGCATTATTTTGTCGCCAAAGTTCTAAGAAATTAAAAACTTTTGAATTGGGCATATTTGTTCAATTGAGTTCAGGCGTTTCGAATTGATTGTCTTCAAATTCTGTGATGTTCTCGAAACACGTTGATTAAATTACGGGGAGAGCCTGCTGTTTAATTAACAGGAAAGAAAGGAACGATAAATCTCCACAAAGTTCTGGTTGCGTGTCACAATCAGCTGTTTGCGCTATAATTATGGCGGCGATATCAAACTTTATTCCGTGTTTTGTGCCTACAATTGTGACTTTTAGGTTTACTTCCCGCCCTTCCTCGTTTGTGTTTTAATTGCAATTTAACCACAGTTTCAAATATTATTTTTTAAATTAAAATAAAATTAATAAACGGTACCAGGAACTGGCACATACTTTCTCTCACAAACATATTTAAATTGTTAAACTGATTCACTGTGACTTCATAAATGTAGGAGGGGTAGGAGAGGTGATATAAAGTAGGTGATTAACTAATAAATATTATCATTTTTAGCTAGAGAGAAAACTATTCGTTAGATTTCGAACAAATTTGCACCAAACACGTCAATTAGGCCTGTATGGATGCACGAAAAAAGGTTTTGAAAAACTTTAAAAAAACCCCAAATATCAGTTATTATTATTATTATTAGCTAAACGATAATTTTTAGAAAGAAGCTGTTTTTTTTTTCATATTGTAGGGTTCATTAACTTCTACAAATAAGCCAAGTTTTATCAAAATCGTTATAGCCGTTTTTCTATAAACAAAAATAATAACAAATTTGTTGTCCAAAATGGACATTGTTTTTCAAAAATTTTCAAACTCTTTTATTGTGCATCTATGCAGGCCTAATTGACTTGTTTGGTTAAAATTTGTTCGAAATCGATCGAAAAGTTTTCTCTCTAGCTTTGTGTAGGCCAACATACAGACAGAAATTTTGTAAAAACCACTTTTTTGGACTCAGGAGGTCCCAAAACGGATATTTCCACAAAAATCTTAACATCGATTTTTATGCGACCACTATACTTTCTCTATACTACAGTATAGTGAGAAAGTAAAATATAAAAAATTAAAAGTATATTCTTATGGCTAGACGCACACTAAGTTTGAAAAAATTTTGATTTCAATGAGTAAAATACTGAAAATTCCGTCGTTCACTCGTAGAATTATAATTGATAAAACAGCTGATTCAGAAGACAACCTAAACAAAAAATGTTTTTTGAATGCATTTGCATTCATTACCATAGCATCTAAATTAGTAAATTTGGAATCAGTTTTTTTATTGTTCAAAACCAACAGCTTTTTTTAGGTTAGGTTAACAGAATAAAAGCGGACACGGACTAAAATCAATAAAAAGACTAACTGTATTATAATTCAAACATATATATTGTTTCATATTATAAATAAAACAGCTGATATGGATCTAATCGTGGATTTGAATCGAGTACGTTTACTTTTTTATCGATTTTGGAGTACCAGACGGGCTTATTTAAAATTTGGCTTTAAAAAAGCGACTTTGTTGGTTTTTTGGCCACCATTTTTATTCGGTTAAAGCTAAGGATGTGCAAATTTCATTGTTGGTTTTCTCTTAAAATTCTACATCGAAATGATGTATCGCTTGACCACTTTCCCATTAAAAAAATTTACATTCGAAATGGCGGATACATTTTTTGAAATCTTAATAAAATAGTATTTTTACATAGAGTAGGTTCCCCAATCCCATCTACCTTCAAATTTTCCTTATATACGAAGTACTAACCCGTCTTCAGACGTTTCAGCACCTAAGTATATAGGTTTGTAACTTTGTTTTTCTTAAGTTTTAATTACCTATAAGCTAGTTGGCGTTTTTTTTAAGGTGAATACTACAACACGAATCTTTGTTTACAAAACATTGAACATTTAATATAAATAAGCTAGACTGAGTTAAACAAATATTCTAAAAATTATATTACAGGTCTTCTTTAGGGAACAGTTCATTAAATGAAGGGGTGAGAAGCCAAGGGGGAGTAAGTGTAGTGAAGTTAGTTTTGAGAAAACTCAGTTTAAAGTTAAACTGCTGCAATGAAATTCAGGTAAAACCATGATCACTAAAATTAGTATATTTTTAATTGCAACATAATAACAAAGATGAATTTGATTTTCATCCTATTATTCCTTGTTATCAGCCAATACTTTATCAAAGTTGTCACCTGTACCCCTGTGCTGTAAACACGTTCTCTGCTAAGGACACACATGTCAATGTGAGCTTGACACAAAATATTGGGAGTACTTTCAATACACAATGCATTGCATGCTTCGCACGCAAACCCGCTTATTGGGAGTATTTCCAATACACAATGCATGCGTGCTTCGCACGCTAACTCCCGTGTTGGGGAATTTTCAATACACAGGGTATTGCGTTCTTCGCACGTCAATTTTAACCCTGTGCGTCCGCTTTAAAATATTAGTGATTAGAAGTTATGTACAGTAATAAAAAATAGGTTACAAGTAAATTACCAATGTAACGTAAAGGGACTTGTATGACATGTGCTTCCAAGCTAAACAGCTCTTCTAGGAAGTAGTTTTTTTTCGCCACTAGATCTGAGCACATGATAGACTTACAGTTATATTCCTTGGCCACAAACATTTTAAAGTGTCGAAGCGCCAGTTTCTGCACTTAATTCCGTTATTAAAAAAATATCATTTGTACCCTTCGGCTTCTCAGCCCTTCATGAACACAGCGTTAAGCGTGGATTAGAACAACCGTAAAACATATAACACTTCTCTCTCCGTTTCAGGTATAAATCATATAAATTACACAGGGACGGATTGATAATTAAGTGATTTTTGTACCTAGAAATAAAATAATATATTTTGTTTGTAGAAAAAGTCAATCGACGTAACTACACTCAATTATGCTATCGAATAACATGATAGCATGTCTTGGAAATAGGATACGAATAAAATCAGAGTTTAATAACTAAATTATAAAACTTGCCGTTCATTTTAACCAAGTAATGTGATAACATTACGTAATGAACCTGAAACGGTTTTAAAATTGCGTTTACCGGGAAAGGAAAATGATTGCAAGTTATGAAAATGAAGGAAGGAAAGGCGAAATAATTTATACCACGTTGAAAAGTTGTATAGTATCTGTTTCTTTGTTACGATTAATCTCAAAAATATTTACCAGTATTTGATGAAAGGTTACAGACGGTTTGTCAAGTATTGCCATCTGGGTAAAATTTTTCATTTTGGTTTTTGGAAAATACTGTTGAGTAGTAATGGGAAAAAGAAACATTTTTGTAAATCAAACTATTTAATTCCTTTCTCTGGTTTTTTTGATGATCTGGAAAATGTTATCATGTGGGCAAAGAAAAATGGACTTATAGACCAACTAAGACAAAACCGATAAATTTAGGATATTCCCGACTACTTAATAAAACAGACAAGACGACGTTTCTTTGAATTCAGTTTGACAATTACTTTTTGGACTGCTATGATAAAGTGAAAGACTTGGGACCAACTATTGACAGTAGAATGACTTGGAGAGATTATTTGACCGAGACATGTAATTGGGTTTTGCTGGGATGCATCCCTTGAAAAAAATTCATCAAGTAAAATCCTCCTCCCAAAAAATTGCAACGGGCACATATCCTTTGCTAGAGGAAGCTACATACCAAATTTCATTTCAATCCGTTCGGTAGTTTTGAAGAAATCGCGATTTAACAACTTTGATCCCCCCAAACCCCCCTAAAATTTCGAATTTCTCTAAACCCTTTTTTAGTAAACACCTATGGCCCTAGAGGAAGCTACATACCAAATTTCATGCCAATCCGTTGCGTAGTTTTGAAGAAATCGTTTTTTAATAACTTTGATAAATCGTGATGAGTGAGTCAGTGGTATTTCGGTTTTATATATTTTTATATAGATGTGACAACCGATGTTTGAATTGAATTAAAATATAGTAGGCATTTTTAGTTGATTTTGTTTTTGTTTGCTTTAAGAAACCTAAAAAACTGTTGGTTTTGAAAAATAATAAACTGATTATAAATGCTAAGAAAAGTTGCTATGGTAATGAATGTGAACAAACATGTGTTACCAAGCATTTTATTGGAACAGCTGTTTTCGTGAGTTATTGTCTTGAGTTCATAGAGAAAACGATGTTCAGTTTTTCCCGGATTGGAACATTTTCCGTTAAACTATAAGTGGTGTAACAAACCCGACTTTGTTTGATCTAAAAAGCGAAATACCACTCACCAGTCACTAACTGACTCACTCATCACGATTTTTCAAAAACTACAGAACGGATTGAAATGAAATTTGGTATGTAGCTTCCTCTAGGGCCATAGGTGCTCGCTAAGAAAGGTTATGAAAAATTTCGAAATTTTAGGAGGGGTTTGGGGGATCAAAGTTACTAAAATCATAATTTCAGATATTTTATTATTATGAGTATAATGCTTTTATTATTTAATATCTATATATATAAAAGCAAAATACCACTCACTGACTGAACACTTAAAAAGAATACAATTACGTTAAAAAGACTGAAAATAGCAACCACCACGGGCAACGCCGTACGGGTCAGCTAATATATATATAGAGATAAACTAACTCGCTGGAAAGGAAATTTAAAGAATTGAGTGGTTAGAAGCTGCATAAAAGTTCAACAATCTACAACACCCCGCACAATCCACCCCTTGATACTTACCCGTCTTTCCATACAGTGTCACGTTCAAATAACTGATGCCGCGTTCTATTTTAATACTCTTGAGTTTGTTGTGCGACAACCGTAAACGATTGTTTGCACTAGGGACGTCTTTGTCCTGCGTCGGTTGGATTGTTGTCGAGATGGCGTTCTGCTATAAAACAAACTACATAAAATCGTTGATCGTTCTTTGCAAACGTCTCGGCGTCTTTACTTTATCATGATGTATACTTAGTGTTGAATATGTAATGTAGTCACGTCGCTCGCACGTAATAACGCAGAAACACATTGAAGCTGTACAGGGTCGGGCAGAAGTCCGGAATATCTGTAATAATATTATAAAGAGGTAACATTTGTTTGTTTGAATGTAGGGGGTAATCTCTGGAACTAGTGAACCGATTGAAAAAATGTTTCTAATAAAAAGCGAGGGTCGATTTTATGGTTTAGAGCGCACGGATGTTTGTTTAGAGCTCATGTCTGTTTGGACAAACTATAATATTAAATGAATTAGTTTCTACAGTGTAACGTCCCAAAATTAGAAGGGGAAAATTTGTATATGATTTAAATTAAACGTAATAAGAAGCAGGAATCATATCGCACGCCTGTGTTTAGTCTTGCGTTGTTCCTCGGTAAGGAGGGGGCAACGCGGAGAGGGGCAGTGCGTAATTGGGACTATGTAGGCTGGCCCACCGAGAGTGGGAGCGGACCGCTATATAAGACGGAGCTCTAAGGCAGAGAAGAGAGTTGCTTGCTTGGTGAAAACCAGCTAGTACCTTGTTAGGATTAATAGTGTAGGATTAGGGATTATTTAATAATCACATGTAATAAAGAGTAGTTTAAGATTTATAAACACAGAATATAAAACATCGTTGGGTAATACTGTAAAATATTGTGTAAGTGCTGACAGAAGCTAGGCATACTTTAGAGACCTAGTTATGTCAACTCAGTTCACTATAAAAGGGCCCTACTGACCTAGATACGGGGCCAGATAGTTTTGGAAGACGGCCGGGAGCCCTGTTGATGGGACAGGGCAGTGTTTTGGGAAAGATATACGGTGTAGGCCGAAGCCTATAGTGTTCGGCGGATCCAGCTGAAACATACTTGGGGAGTACTGGTACAGAAGGTAGGCAAACAGACTGTCTAATATTCATATTCTAAGAACTGTGTTTTGGTCATTGCTATTGTGAGTGTTTCGTCTTGGGACATAATTAATAGTAATTATAGATAGAAACAGTAGTGTTGATATTTAAATGTAAAGTCAGTTAGCGTTGTTATTTAATGTAAAGTCAGTTAGCGTTGTTATTTAATGTAAAGTCAGTTAGGTATTGTAGTTGTTTGTTAATTGTTAAAATAGTGTCATTCTACCACTGGACCACTCAATGATAAAATATAAGAATTGCAAGGTATATGAATTGGTTGATTTCTATTATTATAATCCTTGAACCTTAGTGATCCGTCATTTAGAACCCTGGGCAGTTGAAATATATTTCTACCCCTAACAACCTCTCGTCAAGTAACAGTTGGCTCGCTAAGTGGAAATCAGCAGCTTTAAATAACGGTACATGCTCGCCTGGTGAAAACTGGCTCATCATAGTAAGTAGAGGTAAGGGTAAAACCCGGATTCAAGCACAGGCTTGGGTAGTAACCGGCAGGGTTATCATTATAAGGTGTATTTAACCACGCTAAACGCTTTTTGCAATAGATTAGTAAAGCTTATAGTTAAGGCATTTTCAGCGGTGGTGAATAGCGTCCGGGGTTTACTTATCGGAATATTTTATTTTCTCACAGTCCCAAACGTCATAAAGGGTCTACTGCGTGTACCGTGTTAATACGGAGCATAGGGAACCAATAGACACTTGCTTATTATACTGTACATTAACCGAACAAGTTTCAATAACTATTTAATTTTAAAGCTGATGGACGAAATCAGCTGTTATGTTTTAACGAATAAATCAAACAACACAGCCTTGCGCATGCGTACTCTTTTGCTATTCACGGACGTGCATTCGTGTTTATAGGAGTTGATTACTATTAATAACTGAAAAATTTTAGTAACAAACCATATTTTCGACAGTGTGCATTTTGTATTTGGTTTGAATTAAAAATAAACGGTACCAGATAAATTGCAATGTACTTTCTCCCGGTTGAAACTTTATACCTTTCTAAGAGTAGCATAGGAGGTGGTTATTTAGAATTGCAAAAGTAGGACATACCATGGAAAATATTAGATGCATGTAACACACATCCATATTATATTATTTTATTATAATATTATTATTATTATTAAAACTATTGGATCGGTTTCGAACAAATTTGCACCAAACATGTCAATTAGGCCTGTATAGATGGACGAAAAAAGGTTTTGACAAATTTTGAAAAACAACCCTCTTTTTGGCCAAAAACACACAAAAATCACTTATTATTATTACCTAAACGAGAATGTTTAGAAAGATGCGTTTTTTTTTTTGCATATGGTAGGGTACATTAAGGGCTACAAATAAGAAAATTTTTATCAAAATCGTTAGAGCCGTTTTTGAAAAATTTATATTTTTCTCGTTTTTTGACATTTTTTGGGGATAAAAACCTTTAAAAATCCAAAATTTGAAAAAAGTAAAAAACTTTCTGGAGATATTCCAGAACTACACCTACCTACATATCAAATTTCATCCAAATCGGACCGTTGGTAGGGTCCCCAGCTCTGTACACATCCTAACATACACACAGACACACTTACAGACATAATAAAAAAACACCTTTTTGGGTTCAGGGAGCACCAAAACAAATAATTCCACTAAAAATTCAAATTTGAAAATTTGTACGAAAACAATACTTTCTCCATATAGGCTACTTCGGGAGGGGGGGGGGGGGGAGAAAGTAAAATTTAAAATATGCACCTTTTAAAACCTTTTTTTGCTAAAAATCCATATTTTGCAATGTATTTATTTATTTGTTTACGTTGTTATCGATGAATAGATTATTTTAATGATAAACTTGGAAAATAATATTCTCAATACCCAAATCAGCCTACGTGACTGAATTATGTCCACAACTAGGGTTGAATAATATATGCTTTTGGTTGTTGCTATACTTTATTTCTGGGAAGTCTGGCATATCTATATCTATACTAATCTATAAAGAGGTAACATTTTTTTTGTATGTAATCGGTAGGGACCGATTGAAAAAATAGTTTTACTAATAAAAAGCTACACTATCACTGGAATAACATAGGCTATAATTCATTTTGATAAAAACAGTTTTATTTCAATATTTGTAAATATAGTCGGAAAACATCTTAAGTCAGGCCTAAACTGATGAACCAGCACATGTATTTACATTTATTTATTACTATAGCAACCAATTGAATAAAAAACAGATACATCCGCTGTTTGCTTCAATATTTCCATTAACAGCTGATTTCAATCTTTGAAGCAATTATTTGTATTTCTAACTTTTAGGTTAGGGTTTTATTAAAGTGTAGACCTCAGCCTTGCTGGTTCTTTTAACCTCTATTAAAACTGCTGTTAAAAAATATACGAAATAATTTGATTAGAACATTTAACATTATTTACCATCTTAGCTTTGGGGTTATTATTAATCCTACACCTTTATTATAAAGAAAACATAACATGATTATGTGTATATAAGGTTCCGACGGGGTTTTTGTGCGGATCACGTAGCAGTTTCCCCTAGTCTATATATATAAAATTCAATGTATGTCCGTCTGTACGTTTGTCTGTTTGTACGTTTGTCTGTTTGTATGTTTTTCCTTTATGCGTTACCAAACCGTCCATCCGATTGCTTTGAAATTTTGCATAGTAACACAGGTTAACCCTGGGAAGGTTTTAGGTCATTTACCGAAGTGCTAGGACATTAGGGCTACGCCCCAGTGGCCCTCAAAGTTTCAATGTCAATCTTAAGGAAGAAGAAGAAAGATTTCTTTTGATTTTATCAGGGGCACAAGAAACAGCTGTTCGTATGAAAAGCTTAAAACAGCTGATTTTGTTCAACAACTGATTTGGATCAAAAACTGAATATAATTTTAGGTTAGGCCTACAATGAACTAAAACACCAATTATTGGGCTAATTATTTAAGATATATAAAAGCCAAATACCACTCACTGACTGAACACTTAAAAAGAATACAATTACGTTAAAAAGACTGAAAATACCAACCACCACGGGCAACGCCGTACGGGTCAGCTAGTATTTAATAAAAATGTTACATATTTGTCACCATAACCAATAGTTTTATGTAATTTACTGGTTTTTGCAATATTTTACATAATACATGCAATAGGCAACAGTTATTTTCTATTAGAGAACAATACATCATTTCACACTGCAGGTACATAATTATATATCAATCAAATCACAATCCATGAATTCCTCCACCGAATAGAACACCTTTTGCTTAAGCCATTTTTTAATTACATTTTTGAAAGTTTTTCCTGGCAAAGTTCTTATATGCAGAGGCAGTTTATTAAATAGCATATACTGTTGGTAATAATAACTCTTATGCGTTTTAGATAGTCTTATACTAGGAGTTATAATATCACACTTGTTTCTAGTATTGTAACCATGTCTCTCATACTGGTAATCAAATTGTAATATATTTTGTTGGACATGAATTAAGTTAAAATACATATATAGGCAAGGCGAAATATATATAGTAGAACATAAAAGTGCAAAACCGACCGCAAAAGGACAATCCAGAAAGAAATTACAGCTCCTCAAAGGTTGAAATATTATGCGAATAATGTTTCTTAATGATATGGATGTTTTATTTACTATCACTGCTTGCAACTGGCTTTAAGCGGCAATATGTTAGAAATTATTTTTTCCTCAAACGGGCTTACCCTAACAGTAGAAATAGTCTTTGTTTGAGTAAAATATTTAATTGTAGGCTCTGAACATTCACCCTGTTTAAAATCCCTAAATTTATATACCTCTAGGTAGATATAATTTGTCGTTTTTTAGGCCTAAGAAGTTTCTACTAAAGATCGAAGAAAACAACAAATTTTTATGAAATTTACTACATTTTCATTGACTTCTAACCTCAAAACAAGTCATATAGCATACATTAGTTCTATAATATATTAAACGTAATATATTGAAGTTATATTACATGGGTTGTGCAATTGTGCACTTGACTTTCCACGGGATCTTACTTGTATGTAAATTAATATCTTAAATACGGATCTTTTATTTCTAATTATAAAACATTAATAATAGCCCTAAAGCTAAGATGGTAAATATAATGTTAAATGTTCAAATAAAATTATTTAGTATATTTTATAACAGTAATTATAATAAAGGTCAAAAGAACCAGCAAGGCTCAGGTCTACACTTTAATGAAAAACTAACCTAGAGGTTAGAAATACAAATAAATAGTTGTTTCAAAGTTTGAAATCAGCTGTTAATGGAAATATTAGAGCACACAGCTCTTTTACCTGTTATTTTATTAAATTTTTTGATTGTAAGTACAAGTGTTGGTTCATCAGTCTAGGCCTAACCTAAGATTTTTCCGACAAAATTTACAAATATTGAAATAAAAAATGTTTTTATCAAAATAAATTATAATTTATATTACTCAACGATAGTGTAGTTTTTTATTAGTAAAACTATTTTTTCAATCAGTTCAGTAGCTCCAGAGATTACCCCCTACTAGGGAAAACCCGTGCGTGCTTCGCACGCCAATCCCGTTGGGACTTTCTACACACATAATCACGTTATGTTTTCTTTATAATAAAGGTATAGAATTAATACTAACCAAAAAGCTAAGATGGTAAATAATGTTAGATGTTTAAATCAAATTAATTATTTCGAATATTTTATAGCAGCAGTTATAATAAAGGTTAAGAACCAGCAAGGCTCAGGTCTACACCAAAAGTTAGAAATACAAATAATTATTTTAGTTTAAAATCAGCTGTTAATGGAAATATTAGAGCAAACAGCTGTTTTATCTGTTATTTTATTCAATTGGCCACTGTGTTAATGAATGTAAATTAAGAAATATGTTACTTCATCAGTCCTGGCCTAACCTAAAACTTTTGTCCGACTAAATTTGCAAATATTAAAATAAAAAAATGTGTTTATCGAAATTAATTATAGCCTATGTTGCTCAGGGATAGTGTAGCTTTTTATTAGTAAAATTATTTTTTCAATCGGTTCATTAGTGCCAGAGATTACCCCCTACATACAAACAAACAAACTTTATAAATACCAAGTTACGTTAAAAATAATTATAATTGTAACTTTGGATCTGTTGAAATATCAAACATTGCCTGGACTAAACCCTACTTATATTTGTAATACTCACATTAAAAACTGAGGAATTAACATTAGTAAATAACGTTGCACCTAAATTCTTTTTAAAGAACGTACAAACAGAAAATGAATCCCCATTTTATAGGCCAATCAGGTTAAGGTTAGTTGATGCAGTAAACATGGAGATAATAAAGTAATTTTGCTGTTTGTTGCTGTAGCAACGACGTTATTTTTATCGTTTTATAACATTTAGTTTTATAAATTATTTTTCTCTCTGCCTCGTTAACTATCAGTTCCATTTGTGCTTTCATCAACAAGTTGTGGACACTAAAGTTAAAATTAATGTATGCTTTTAAGTAAAAACAAAATGAATGCTGCATTAATCTCTTTACATTTGATATATATGATCGTCTTTTTGATAGAAATTGTTTAGAAATGTATGTATTTATACAATTTTACAATCCATTCAATCTTGAAAAGCAAGATACAAATTAAGCCTACAAACGTAAAACAAAACTGTATTAAAAATTATCACAATCTTGGACTCTTGGTCTGAATTATTGCTATTTTATCATACAAGTTTAAATTACTATTAAATTATAGGCCTACTGACGTTGAAAAATCGGGCAAATTTTAAAGTGAACAGCAAGATGAAAAGGTGGAACACTTTTTCGAGACTTCGGCTCGTGTCTCTTAAATTTTTAAAGTTTTTAAAGAAACTGTCAAAATCGGGTTTCCCGCTCCCAAAAACGTGACCCCGTCGTGCTACCACTCTTTAACTGACAAAACAGTTTTCCCATACCCAAAAACATGTAAAACAATACCCCACACTGTATTTTCAAATTATTGACTCCAAAAACGTGACCCCGACGAGCTACGACTCTTTAACTGTCAAAATTGGTTTTCAAATACCCAAATACAAATAAAACAATACCTCACACTGTATTTTCAAAATACTGACTCCATAGACGTGACCCTGACGAGCTACGAATCTTTAACTATCAAAATCGGTTTTCCCATACCCGAAAACCTATAAAACGATACCCACACTGTATTTAAAAAAACAATATTTTCAAAAGTTTGACCCAAAAATGTGACCCTGACGCGTTGCGACTTTTTTAACTCTCAAAATCGGTTTTCCCGTACACAAAAACATATAAAGCGTTACCCCACACTGTATTTTCAAAATTTCGACCAAAAAACGTGACCCCGACGCTCAACGACTCACGCTAGAAAGCTCAAAAGCTTTTCAACTCTACGCAATAAAATTACGAAGATTTTGTCACCACCAGAAGTTTTCCACGACGTCTGCGAGTGCATATATCGTGTTAACAGACAGACGGACACACATAAAATGATCGCATGATTTCAATACTTAGACATTTTAATGCGAGCCGAAGTAATACTATAGTAATACTATTTTTAAAGATGAAAAATATTTAGTTTTTAACTATCACAAAAGTATTGAACATATACTCGGGAATGTGCTCCACAAACAAGGATACAAGGTAGCTTATTGGACAACAAATAATATACAAAATCACATAAGAAAAAGACACAACCCGAAGAATAGATATGATGGCACAGGAGTATATCAGTTATTCTGTAAGGACTGCCTAAAGACATATATAGGACAAACAGGAAGAGCATTCTATAAAAGATTTAAAGAACATATTCCTTCCGCCAAACAATATATGGACCAAACAACGACTGTGTCTAAATTTACTGAACACATCATCGAGCAGGATCATAATTATTCATGTATAGAGGACACCATGGAAATATTACATCGGTGTAAGAAAGGAAATTTCATGAACGCATTAGAACAATATGAAATATAAAAGAATTTCAAAACTGACAGTAGTTCGTTATTAAACGAAAAACTAAACTTCAGTTCCAATGCACTATACGACACCGTGTTATCACTAAGAGATAACACACAACCCCTCCAACCAAATAACTGATGCAGTAATGTTTGAGACACCGCGCGGTACGGTTCATTGATGATGTGATTCAAGAACAATTTTAAATCGTGTGTGCGTGTAAATGTTTTGAATTATGTGTTTTCATGTTTATTTATTAGGTGTTCAAAATTGACGAAGGGAAACCGAATGAACTTGAAAATGGTTGAACAACCGAAACGGCCGTCGTTCTAAACGACGAAAAACTGGAATATTGAAGACGGTAAGTCTAATATTTGATTTACTATAGTTTTGCTTAAACGACTGTTTTGTAAATATTTGGGGTTAAAATCATTGATTCAAGTGGGCCTATGATTAAAATGTACGATCTTTTGTTGTGTTTTCCAAATTGTATTTCAGGTCTTCGAGTAAAATATTTAACCACAGGCTCTGTACATTTATCATGAGGAAAATCCCTAACGGCATAGACTCAGTTGGATGTAATTTATTGTTTGTACAGTAGGTACAATTCTTTTGAGCAACGAAGTAAAGAAAAATAATTTGAACCAACGATTCAAACATAACATTTCGTCCATTAGCTTTAACACATATTAAAACGCGTTAGTTAATGTACAGTAATACGCACGCGTCTACTGGTTCCCTATGCTACGTATTAATACAGAACACGTGGCGCTTACGCTAGACTGTCTGTGACGTATGCGACAGAGAGAGTAGACAAGATTCTATATTTTTTTTTCACACTGCGCAAGCATTTCAAACGATTGTCCTACTCATTCCTTTCAACTGAATCTGTCCTTTCTACTGGTTTCCTATGCTACGTATTAATACAGAACACGTGGCGCTTACGCTAGACTGTCTGTGACGTATACCACGGAGAGAGTAGACAAGATTCTATCATTTTTTCTCACACTGCGCATGCGTTTCAAACGATTGTCCTACTCTTTCCTTTCAACTGACTTTGTCCTTTCTACTGGTTCCCTATGCTACGTACGAACGCAATACTCGCCGCGCATGCGCTAGACTATCTGTCACGTATGCGACGGAGAGAGTAGACAAGATTCTATAATTTTTTTCTCACACTGCGCATGCATTTCAAACGACTGTAGTACTCTTTCCTTTCAACTGACTCTGTCCTTTCTTTTGGTTCCCTATGTTACGTATTAATACAGTACACGTAGAACATGCGCTAGACTGTCTGTCACGTATGTGACGGAGAGAGTAGACAAGATTCTATCTTTTTTTCTCACACTGCGCATGCGTTTCAAACGATTGTCATACTCTTTCCTTTCAAATGACTCTGTCCTTTCTACTGGTTCCCTATGCTACGTATTAACACAGT
>JAGFPH010004708.1:0-12690 GCA_018207615.1 Philaenus spumarius
TGGGGTGAATGTGGTGGTTTCTAAAAGTAATACTATTAACTAAATTGGTTTGTACTTAATTTATATTTTTAATCTATGGGTGGGAGTATTATTGATGATAGGTGGCATGGTTAAGGGATGGATTGAAATTTTTGAGATTTTATTATATTTAGGTATAGGAAAAATTTGAAAGGAGTAGAATTATGTAGGAAAAAATGGTTATAGTTGAATTTTATGGTGGGATTAATGTGGAATTGGATTGAGTAGTAAAAAGGATAATTTAGGATTGGTGTAAATTCGTTCGTAGACTATTGCGTTGGAAGAAATGTTGTAGGCATATATGCTCAATAACCAGCAAGAAATAATGATGATGATGTCGCAGCTGATGGTTTTTTTTTTTTTTTTTTTTTTTTTTTTTTTTTTTTTTTTTTTTTTTTGTAGTTGATTCTAATATTTGTTAATTTTCCGCTGGGATTGTTTACTTCGAGCCATATATGTAGCAGTTCTCGATGATCTGTTTCTGTTGGTGATGGTGTTGACGAATTTTGGTTTAGGTTAGGTTGGTTAGGTCGGGTATTGTGATGGTGTGGTAATGTAGTTTGAGGTTTTGAGGTTTGTTTTAGGTGTTTTGGTAGGTGAGGGTATTTTTAGAATTGAGGTTAGGTAATGGTGTGAAGTAGGTATTTAGGTGTGTGGGTTTGGAGTTTTTGTGGGTAATTTATTTGTCTTATGAACTAAATTAATTATATCTTAAAACTATTGAATTTGGAGGTTAGGTAATGGAGTGAAATTAGGTATTTAGGCGTGTGGGTTTGGGGTTATTGTAGGTATGCTATTTGGCTTAAGAACTAAAAAAAATTTTGTCTTAAAACTATTGAATTTACTAAGGCTATCTTAAAATTAAATTACCAAAATTGTTCATCACCAAAGACGCGACAAGATTGAGATAACTTGAAGTTATATATTTTTTTGGTTTGATGGGAAAAGGATGGTTATAAGGTTATTGGGTTTACGCGTTATGAAATAAAAGCAAGTGCGGTGATCAGTGTAGAAGAAAAATAAAAAATGGGTGTATACGCTAAAGTTAATCGATTTATAAAAAGATGACCAAAAAATTATACAGACATTGAGACACAAACAAGAAAAAATACAAAAACCAATATATGGTTTAATTAATATTTAGGGCACAGTTTCGGCTGGTAGGCTGAAACTGGCGAAACGACAACCATTTATAAACACAAAAATGTGTATCATGAGACACAAGAAAAACATCCATATGAGTAGGTAGTGGATGGAATACAGGAATTGGTTTTATTTGAAAAAAAAAAACAATACAATTCGAGGCACGAATATAAGTATAATAACTTTGGCCTGCGCAAGATTAATTGAAAGGCAATTTTTAATTCCCTCCACATGGCATTTTTGTTAGCTTACGTCGTGTTATTTGTTGTTTTCGTGGATTTCGACGCGTCGTCCTGGATGGGATTATCTCGCGTCGATTGATTCACACGGAACGTTTTAGTGCACGACGTAATTAAGGGGCGGGTTCGATTTAATTTGAATAAACTTAAATAATATAATAGCGAAATCTTAAATGCTAAATTCGAATAAGAATATATTAATATATATATATATATAACTAACTTATAAACTAAGACAGACCAGAGTGGTAGATAGGTAGTAAAGAGAAAGTAGATAGTATAACAAAATGTTGTATGTTCTGATATGGGTGGATAGATGATTTGGGTTAAAAAAATTTGGTGAAAATATTATTGTTGACTCGAAATTAAGGAAGGTTTTTGAGAGGATGCAACTATAAAATTCTCTGGCAGTTGGCCTAACTACTTTTTCCAAAAGCCGAGGCTATCTCCAAGCATCTCCAGTGTAAGGCTCAATTATAGTTTCTTATGATAAAAAAATTAAAAGTGAAGTTAATTTTATATCCAATGAACAAAATAAAAATAATGATCTAAAAGAAAGGAGCTGATTACACACAGAGATACATATAAAGACAGTCGGACGATTGGTGAGATTTTAAAGTTGAAGTGGAAAAAAAAATTTGATGGATCTGAGAAAAATGCTCTAATCATCGAATAGTTGTTACGTCATGTTGGGTAGAGGTAAGCCCTCGTAAGAGATTACCCAAGCCATACCTATCGACCGAAGGAAACCATCGATAGATTAGAGATGTAAGCTATTGTTTCGAGTTAGAAGGATGAAGTAGGAAGTAAGAAATAACTTATAATCTAATATCTAATCTAATATCACCGATCGGAGCCAGGTGTTAAGGCAAAGGCAGGTCGGCACGATCGGGTAGATAATCAGATTTGGGGTGGTTGCCAAGTAAAATAAGGGAAAAAATGCTGGTTCAATTAACTGACCGGTTTTTAGCTGAGGGGTTGAAATATCTCTTTAGGTGAGATATGTGCGCCGTCTTGACCAATTTCGAAGTCCGGGGGTCAATTAGCCTGACGGTGACGGGTGTAGTGAAACCCTCGACAATGAGCGGTCTCGACCACAAAGGGAGAAGCTTCGCATTGATGCGCTTTGAGGCATTGCTTAAATGATGCTCTCGGCACATCACGAAGTCTCCGGGCTTGTAGGGGTTAGGTTTCCGGTTCTTGTTATAGGTAACCTGACGAGCCCGATGAGCTTTGGTCAGGTTATCTAAAGCTTGCGACCATACTTGGTCATTAGCCAACTGGGGTGGAGGGGGGACCAAGTGGTCCATGTTCCACGCTAGATCGATGGGGAGAGAAACGTTGTGGCGCAGAAAAATAGCAGCTGGCGAAGAACCGGTGCTAAGGTGTGGGGCTGTATTGAAAGCTAGCTGGAACCAATGGATATTTTGGTCCCAGCTAGTCTGGTGCTGCGCGTGAAAGATGCGGAGAGCGACCTTGAGGTTTTTGTTAACCCTCTCCGCATGGGATGGGTTGGGGTAATAGGGACTTGTGAAAATATGAGTCACACCGTATTCAAGGCACATTTGTGCCATAGCGGCGGACTTAAAAGAGGGGACGTTATCGGAGACGAGGAACCGTGGGAACCCGAAATAAGCGAAAACGCTGTTGGTCAATACTTTGACCGTCGTCTGCGTTTTCGTGTTCCTCGTGGGGAAAAGCATTGTGTATTTTGAAAATGCATCTACAACCGTTAGGATGTAGGCATTTCGGTTGGTGGATCTTGGTAGGGGACCTACGTAGTCAATATACAGCTTCTGGAAAGGTGCCGTTGGTACCTCAGAAGCTTGTAGCCCGACTCTAGTGTTCTGGGCCTGCTTAGACCGCTGACACTTGGGACAAGATTTAACTTTCTGGGTGATTTGACTTTTCAAGTCATCTGCCCAGAAATATTGGGAAATACGGGCAAAGGTTTTACCAATGCCCAGATGGGCCGAAATTGGAAGCTCGTGGTAATATTTAAATAGCATATCCAGGAGCTTCGGCGGTAAAACCACCCTTGGTGACCTTTGGCCTGGGGCAAGGTGCATCAAGGTCCGATCCATGATGGAGTACTGGGGGGGGTAATGGCTTTGAATTGATAATTTTAAGCAGGATGGGGTCATCTCTTTGGTGCAGATGAATATCCCGGAAAACTTCTGGGACATTGGATAATATCGACACCAAAGATGTTGGGGAGGGGTTTGGCGCGCTGTCGGTGAAGGGAACCGCTGTGGGAGCCGTTGGCTCGAATAAGCGGGAAAGAGAATCAGCAACGATGTTGTCTGACCCCTTAATATGCTGCACGTTGAACTTGAAGGAGTTAATGAATTCAATCCAACGTGCAAGTTTACCGACTTGACGGGGGTGATTTAGAAGCCAAGACAAGGCAGAGTTGTCAGTGTATAACTGAAACTCCCGATGCTCCAGGTACTGCTGGAACTTGGTAAGTGCAAAAACTACACCCAGGCACTCAAGTTCCATGGTGCTATAATTGATCTCATGTTTGTTCAATGGTCTGGAGGCAAAGGCCACTGGCATGAGATCTCCATTATAGTCCTGGGAAAGGGCTACGCCTAAGGCTGTTCCCGACGCATCGGAGTGTACTATAAATGGCTTCGAAAAATCAGGAAGGCGGAGAACGAGGTTGCTCGTTAGAGCCGCCTTTAGGGTGTTGAAGGCTAGCTCTTGTTGAGGTCCCCACTCAAAAGCTACGCCTTTGCGTTTTAACTTATTGAGTGGTTGGGAAATAGTGGCGAAGTTCTTAATAAATTTAGAGTAAAAGGCTGCCAAACCTAAAAATCGAGCAACCTGTTTTAAATTTTTAGGGGTTGGATATTCAGCAATGGGCTGAACTCGATCCGGGTGGAGGGTCACGGATTGGTCTTTGAAGACGTGGCCTAGGAAATGTATATTATTAGAGGCCACTGTCATCTTCTGGGGGTTGACGGTTAGTCCGGCGGACTGTAAACGGTTAAGTACCGTTTCCACCTTAGCGAGGTGGTCGTCAAAAGTGCCATCCGAGTACACACACAAGTCGTCAAAAAAGGTGTAGACGTACTTGTACTTAATGTCCCCAAAAATTTGCTCAATGAGCCGGGTGAGTACCAGGCCTCCACTGGCCAGCCCAAAGGGGACAAAATTATAGTGGTACTGTCCGAATGGCACCACGAAAGCCGTGTACTTTCGTGATTCCTCGTCGAGAGGTATTTGAAGGTAAGCCTGGTTAAGGTCTAGCAGTGTGAACCACTTTGCCTTGCCCAGGTACTGGAAAGCCGACTCCAGTGTGGGTATGGGGGTGGCCTCTAAATCGGCTATCTCATTGATCGCCTTATAATTGACCACCATGCGCGTTTTTCCACCTTTTTTGGGTACTAGGAAGGCGGGGCAAGCATAGGGTGAGGTGGATTTGCTTATTACACCCTTGGACAATAAGTCCTCAATATGCTCCCTGAGTGCCTGTAGTTTGGGGGGGGCAAATTGATATGGTCTGGCGCGTATTATTTTGGTGGAATTAATTTTAATATTGTACGTGATTAGGTTAGTTTTACCTAATCTGCTGGTTACTGTTTGCGGAAATTTTGAAACAAGGTCTCCAACTTTACCCAACTGTTGGGGTGAAAGATTGGCGCCAGACTTGAATAATTGCTGGGGTTCAGTAACCAGCTGGTCGGGGGTAATAGTACAAATGAGGGGAGACGCGTAAGGAAACCGGACTTCGTGACCCTGAAAGTCAATTGAAGCCCTAGTTTTACGCAAAAAATTGCAACCAAGAATAAGTTTGTAAGGTAAATCTGGTGTTATTAAGAACGGAATATTCCATGATAGTTTTCCTAGCTTAATGTGGAGAATTATCTGAGTGTCAAAAACCAACCTTTGACTGTTCGCCGTGCTCGCTGATAGTCGTACTGGTTCGATTTGTTTAATAGCACTTGATTTTTGCTTAAACAATATATTGTAGAAAGACTTGTTAATCAGGCTGTATGTAGAACCTGTGTCGACCAGGGAACAAACGCTAGTCTTATCAATCAAGGCGACAACAGTTACAATGTCGTAGGTGGCTGCTGACACTCTAACTGGTCCCTGGGGGACCGTGGCTAGGTGGGGGGGGTTTGTGTTGAGACTCCTGTCTGTGGTTTCACTTAGCAACCCGCTTGGTGGTATGTGGCAAATTTGACCCCTCGGATTTGGTTTAGACGGCGCTAGCTGGTTATTATTTCGTGATTGGTTGATAATTTTTTTGTGATTTGCTGACTGTTTATTGGGTTTATTCGCTGTTCTACAAACTGGTGGTGGTGAACATGGTAGGGACATCAAAGGTGGAGGTGTGCTAGTTGGTTGATGACGTCCTGCTGGCGCACATGTAATTTTATTTTTATTGAATAAGTTTGTCTTAATTGGCTTATTCAATGTTATTTGGGAGTTACTTATTAAGTGTGTACTGTGTTGCGAATGAATGTGTTCCAACAGAGGTATTTTTTTTAAGAGGTCATCTGTGGAGCCTAAAGTCCCAATTGCTCGTAATATGCTAGTGTATTTCGTTTGCATGCCCGAAAGGATGATGGATAGACGTTGTTGTGGATTAAAGGTTGGAAAAAATAAATTTGAATAATTATCTATTTCGGTTGTATAATCCCAAAGTGGTTCGTTCTGCGCTTGTGGTCGGTATACCAAAGAGTGGATGGCAGTATGTTGCTGTAGTGGTGAATAGATTATATTTATGTAAAACATTGAAAATTGTTTAATTGTTAATTGGTTTTGGAGTGCTTTGTATATTAATTCTGTAGTTAAACCTTTAGAAGTGGGTATTAATTGCAATAAAATAAGTTTATCACAATATCGGTGAAGTGTTGCAATGCGGTTGAGCTTTATAAGTATATCTAAATTATGATTTGATGGTTGATCGTTGAACAGCCCTATCTCTTCAATCATATTAATGGCTGAGAGTGGTAATACTATCAATTGTTGGGGTTCGTGTGAAATGGTAAATTCTTTTGATCTATTATTTTTTGGCAAGGTTCGTACACATGTTGTTGGTGGTTGGTACAAGTTATCGAGGTGTGAATCTAACTGCTCACGAATACGCCTTCGATTGACGTCCAAAGAAATGTCGGGTGTGAGGCCCCAAAAAGTCAACAACCGGTTGGCTTGGAACACATTTAACTTGGCTATCCATTTCCTGTGTGGTGGTATAATATTAATAGGAAAGGGGAACGGTTTTGGTACTTCGAGTTCCCAATTAATTTCATTGGCCATGTTATTTATTTTTGTTATGAACAAGTTCAATTATACAAACTTTATTTGTAATATACAAAGATTTATTGAAGGTTGGTGGCTGTACTATTTATTTGATGAATTAGCTGTAATTTAGAGAGACATAATTATTTGAAAACTATTAACTAGGGAAAAATTTTTTGGAAACAATAAAGCACAAAAATATACTAATTATCTATTTGAAATCACCAGCTCGATCTGAAATTGGAAAGGTCTGGTAGGCCTATAAGCAATGAATTAAATATGAATGGTAAGAATTGGCAAAAGTTAAGATTATGTAGCAGTATAATACCTGTAAACAATAGATTATGAACACACAATACAATTTACCTGCGTTTGTTTACTTATATCTTAGCTCCAGATGTCCTGGGATGCTTCAATACCTTGGTCAAGTAATATGTTGTTAATAACCTATTAATGAGTAGTTAGCCCAATAATAACTATTGAAGCTTATTTATTGGTTAAAGTGAACAATATTTAATTTGCATTTGCTTTTGGTCAATTGTTTAGGTGTAATCAAATTACTATATTGAATGGAATTATTTTTGTTTTAAAATTATTGAATATTATCTGAAACTATATTTGTGATATTATCAATGTAGGGGCTATAGTAGTATAATAATATGATCATTGATTGAATTCGTTTTACAGAAATATATTACCTATAAGCAGAGAATCTGGTTAAGTATGATTTATTTATCTCAAAACTGTTTAAGATTGATTTAATTATTCAATGTTTTCTGAAAGTACTGTAGTTTGATGTAATGTTGCCACAGCTCTGATTCAAATGTCAAGTGTTACAATTCAGTTTAATTAGAAATAAGATTTAGATTTCTGAAAAGGTGAAATAATTAGGCTATATGTATAAAATATATTAGTGTAGGCGCAACGTGTCAATAACTATGCTGAAATGAACATGGTGTTATGTTTGCAGGTTATAGGCTAATGTACAGTGTAATACTGTATTATTGTTGACTAGCAGATGTTGGCCAAAAGGTGTATATATTTAAAGCAATTTACTTGAAATTACGTTTCCTGAAATATTATCAATCAGCGTTAACAAAATTGGACTAGGCCTAATAATTATAAGAACCTATTTTACCTTAGATACCCTGAAATATGCAAAATAACTAGACATTACCAGTGACACTGTGAAATATATGCAATGTGTGGGTGGCCAAACTATGAAAGAGTACTATCTGCTGTGAGTTAGTTGTAAGACACAAAAAAGGTAGGCTATAAATATAAATACTTAATGTTGTTAACTGTTAAGGCGGTGCAGGCTGGCCTAAATATATGGTGAATATAAAATTTACAATGAAAATATATGGACTGGTATATTAATAGGTTATTGGTTAGGTCTTGCTATGCAAACAAACACAAAGTTCGTTTTACCCAAGGCAGTACTAAATTGATTAGGCCTATTGAACAATATTGAACATTACTTGAGAGGTTAGGTTGATCGAAGTTATTTTAAGTAGGCTGTCAGTGAAGTAATCTAACTTTCAAATATGAATAAAGTAAGGCACTGCTAATTTTAATATAGTAATAATAAGTTAAGTACTCACCAATGAAGCAGGAAATATATGCAAAAGAAACACTTATATACCGACCTTATGCCTCACACAAAACGGACATGGGTGTAAACACAAAAATATAGTGAACGTATGATTTAATTAATATAAGGTCAAGCGTGTCTAATTAGTATTAAAATATTTGTTGATTAAATTTATCAATAAAAAGATTTGATCGGTTCGCAGGTGACTGGGTTACAAAAAATGAAAAACGTGGTTTTTCGCCGGCGGAAAACGGTGATGTAAAGTAAGCAAGGTCTGACACGAATAAAATTGGTTTACTACGCTAGGCTATCATTTAAAAAAAAAGCTCGTAACCCGCTCATCTACCATTTAATATAGCTGTGGATCGTAACCCGCTCTGGTACCATTTACTGTGGCAGTTAATCCTTTGATGTTATTAAGGTAATAACTGCCCAGCGTGTTTTGCGTCGACTTAGTACAAATTATGGAAGTCGTGACTGGATTACTCGACCCAAAATGGCCGTTACCCACACACGCAGAGGAATTGAATTAATATCAACCTAAACCAACCGATTGCCTTTACACCAAACCTGGTAATCCGATTCCGCCAGCTTTTAATGAGCCCCTATTTAATTATATATAAGTCTAACTAATTAACACTAAGTTTAAACTAATTACACTAGTCACTGAACACGAAACGCTTTATAACCGAAAGTACTTATCACTGTTAAATATTTAATTGCGAGTGCGCGATTGATTAAATATGTCGTTAGGCGATAACCGATTAAAATATATAATTAAAGTTTGCTTATGGCATAATTTACAAGGTTTTGAGTCAGTGTGGAAAGTTGCCGGCCGCAGACGATATGACCTGGCTCACTGCGTAGTTTCTTGCTCGGCGTATCCCACTCGACTGGTGTACTCGTTCAAAGTCACGGCCAAGGTCGGGTTCTGCGCATGCGCGCAACCAGTTACCAATTACTGGTAACTCGTTGCAGTGTGTATATTTAAAGATGCAGTACAGGTTAAAGTATACATTTTGTTTGTTGTTGTTTATAATCTGCTTCTATTTCATTGGCATTTTTTGTACAATCAGAAGTTTTGCACTTCTGGTGGTAGGTTAGCAACTATGAGACTCCGAGCTTTAATTATGACACTGTGTGCTTTCGACACCCTAGCGTGGGGCGTCGAGAAAGTCAAAGGGAGAAGATTCCCATGTTTTCAAGATTAAAGTTTATTTTGAAGTTTTTAGAGAATTATGTATACTTTTTATTTTTACCATTACAGGACTTAGTTCTGGTTACATGCGCAATAGGAATAATATGCACAGTCATATTTCACACAATACTGGACCATGGCAAGAGAGAGGTGATTGTAAGTAAATCTCAAACACAGAAAGTGTCCTTGAAAGACAAAATATCACAATTGTACAGATCTCCACAGCTATACAAGATAGCCACCATATACACAAGCAGCAGGCTCTTTATGACTCTAAGTTTGGAGTATATTCCTCTGTATATTAATGAGACAGTACTTTCAGAAGCTGGAACACTAGCTACAGTGCCTCTAGTGTCGTTTATTGTCTCTGCTCTTACATCTCTTCTAGTCAGACAGACAAGGATTAAATGGGGGAATAAGGTTAGTAGTAAAGTTGTCAAGTTAAATTTAAGGTTTTCAAGTAAGATATTCCCTTAAACATTTGAAAAAAGAAAAAATGCTTTACAGGGAAATCTCATTTAAAAGAAAGTTAAATAGATCTATTAATAAACGGTACCAGGAACTGGCACATACTTTCTCACAAAAATATTTAAATTATTAAACAGATTCACGGTGACTTGTAGGGTGGGGTAGGAGAGGTGATTTTGTATAAAAGTTGTTTTCCCATAAAAATCCATAAAATAACGGAAAAACCCACTTTTCTCAAAAACGGCTCGAACGATTTCGATTAAAATTTTACTGTTTATAGTACTTTAGGTCCCTAATAAACTATAAAATTTTAATCAAAATTGTTAGAGCCGTTTTAGAGAAAAGTTGATTTTTCCGTTATTTTAAGGGTTTTTATGGGAAAATTACCCTTAAAAATAAAAAATTTACAAAAATGAAAAAAACGCCTGGAGATACCGTGGATTAGTACCTCCATACCAAATTTCATCAAAACCGGACGACTGGTTTAGGCTCTAGGTCTGATAACATCCACACAGACACACATACAGACATCACTCCGAAAACCACTTTTTTAGGTTCAGGGGGACCCAAAACGGATATTTCCACCAAAAACTCAAACTCGAAAATTTTGACGAATACAATACTTTCTCTATATACTATCGTATAGGGGGAGAAAGTAAAAAGACTTACTAATTAATAAACTAACACAAATTCCCCTTTTGTGAATTTTCTATACCCAGGGGTTTACTTGTAATTTTTCTTGTACCGGAACGTTGCTGGAAGTGACGAAAAGGGGAGCCCGGGGGTACTACTCAGCTAAAACTTTGAAATTTTCATTACTAAAACGCCTACTTTACGTTTCTTTGGTGAGTACGGGGGCAGAAAATATGTTTACTTTTATAAGAAAAGTACACATGTATATGTAACTATTTTTGTACTTGTATATAGCTCATAGCAAATTTTAGAGACACATACTATTTTAAGCAAAAACTTTTCAAAATATCTCTTAGGGCCATGTTATATGAACGTTCATAGCGCCACGATTTCAACGTCGCATTAACCTCGATTTATTGTGTAAATGGAACTACCGTGGGTCATGTTATACAAGCGCCATATTGAGCGTTGCCAACGCAGCGCTATCAACGCCGAACCAAGTTATACTGAGCGCTGTCACCGCGCACTCGCAGTGCAGCTACCAGAGAGACCACAGTAGTCAGAAGTGTCGACTTTGTCCTTATTCTGTTGTTATTGCAAAGTGATTACTTTGTACTTCAAAGTGACAAAATGTTTGACACAGAAACATTTGTTTACGCTATTGAACAACAGCCACCTCAGTATGACGTTATCCAAGGATTATAGCAATAAACAATTGAAATATTAAATGAAACTGTCCCTTGATACACGTTTTGAAAGCACTGGGTGTGTATCACACCGCCTAGCCTTCCTCATACACATCAAAGGCGTGCCGCGAGGCTGGCAAAGGGTGTCTGGTGCCCCTAAGTTATCCCATTTCGATTCCGAGCTGAGAGACAATGTAGGAGATGTTACTGTAGTTGGCTCGCATAGTCGCAACGCACTGCAGTGTGGGGATATCTTGAGGTTTTTCGATTGGTGGGTCTAAAATTCTGAACTGAGTGTTGAATGAGTGTGAGTTGGATGGTCCAGTGCAATGTTAAAACAAAAGTAAATAAACGTTATCAGTCAACTGACACAAACTTTCTCCCAACTTACTGTAGTCAGAATAATATTGTTTTTAATCATTTTATTTACTACTTTTTAGAACAGAACAAAAAAATAATATTCTACCTATGTCAATCGTATAAAAAATTATTGTCCCAGGCGGGATTCGATCGTGCGACCTTTGAATTACTGGCCGTGCTCGCTACCGTGGTGCTACCCCGTGCGGCCGCCGCCGCGATGCTAGATTGACAACACAAACTTGTTTATTTTTAAACATTTCCCCATAATTATAAAACGCCGAAGTTTTGATAAAAGCGGGAGGTGTCATTTTGTTTGGCATCTTAAGCACTATAAATACTGAATATTTGATCAAAATCGTTAGAGCCGTTTTTGAGAAATTTGCATTTTTGTCGTTTTTTATGGATTTTTAGGGGTAAATTACCCTTAAAAATTAAAAATTCCAAAAAATGAAAAAACGCCTGGAGATATTAGGGTTTAGTACCTACATACCAAATTTCATGAAAATCGGAACAATAGTGTCCTCTCTGGTCGTGTATACATACAGACAGACTGACTGACAGACACCACTCTAAAAACACTTTTTTGGGTTCAGGGAGCACCAAAACAAAAAATTCCACTAAAAATATTTTTGGGTTCAGGGAGCACCAAAACAGATAATTGCACTAAAAAATTTTTTGGGGTTCTGGGAGCACCAAAACAGATAATTCAACTGAAAATTCAAATTCGAACATTTTTACGAAAACAATACTTTCTCCATATACTACGTATAGGGTGGAGAAAGTAAAAACATTAATAAAAAGCAGTAACGGAACGGCGTTCCGGCATCAGTAAACTCCTGCATGTTTTGCTATAGGAAAAGGAACCATACAAACATTAACCTTTAAGGTAAAAATTTTAATGCACAATTTAAATAATCAGTTATTAATTAATTCTTAAAGTGTTTTTGGATTTAAAGTACGGTATCTAATCTATTGTTTGAAATATAAAAATCTAATTGAGTTTTATGAATAATCAATAAAAAATTAACTGTAATTTAAAACTTAAAATGTGAGTTTAATTTAAAGGCATAGTAAACGTTTGAATATTTATAATTA
>JAGFPH010004708.1:12790-27758 GCA_018207615.1 Philaenus spumarius
ACGATACTAAATATACAATTAATTAAAAATAGCAATGCAGTGGCGTAACAATATCATCAGTGTTGCCAACGCCAGGGAAATATCCCTACAACTTACTTGAACTTACATCACTGTTATTTTCGGATTCTTTATTTCTTTTCTTTTTTTTTCGTATAATTGTATTTTGTATATTTTTCCGGTGTAGCGGTTAAGGAAAGCTTTAAAATGATGCCGCATTCATGTAATTTGATGATGTATTAAGGAAGTTATGGCGTACCGACAAAAACATGGCCTTGAGAAATAATATATGTGATAATTATAATCAATAATAACTTTTTTCAAGTAACAATTAAAAGTGATTTTGTTAATTGTTAGTTACGAAAGTTTTTCTATATACTTTTTTTAACTAAACCATTTTATTAAATCTACAAATTTAATCGAATTGTTATTAATTAGATTTTTTCTGTATAGGTACTTTTTTAAATAAAATTGTTGCATTTTCAAATTAATAATAATATAGTAATGTAGTAATGATTTTTTTAAAATAATAATTAAAAGTTATTTTTTTATTAGAAGTATAAGTTTTTTCTGTATATGTTTTTAAATAAAAAAGTTCTTAGTCTAAATCTACAAATTTTCAGATTGTTAATATTTGATTTTTCAATATACTTTAAAAAAAACACAATTTTATTGTTTGGCCTTGTTTTTTACTAATCTATGTTTGAAATGAGTGTTGTAATGTTTAATTTATCACCATAAAAACAGCAGGACAAATAATTAAGCCCTTAGTTTGGTTGTTGCCAAAAGGGCAAAATTCTAAGTACAATAATGCAAAAAAGGTGAATAGGACAAACATCACAGGTTTCCTTTAATTTAAAAATGTAGGTTATGCAACTTGAATTTTTCATTAATGTAGTTAAAATTAAAAGAAAAAATACAGAATTGTACAATATAAGCAACTTGTATGTAAGTATTCAAGTAGTATAGTTCTTTAGTTTATACGTTGTAATAACACTTCTGGTATTTGTTTATTCTCTAGATTAATTATATATTATTTATAGTAAAATAATCAAAGAATAGAATTATATTGAATAAATATGAAACATTTATTTAAACAAAAGACATTTGGTCTTAACAATTATCGATTGAAATTAACATTTTTTTTTTTTTGGTTATAATTTAACAAATTGTTCGTAATTTGTTAAATGATTTTATTTAATCACTCTTATCTCGGGGTTCCGGTTGGTGCCGGCTTTTCCCAAAATTTATTAAAATTTAATAATAAACAGAACATAGAAATCTTTGAATAATAACAATAATAAAAGAAATAAAATAAGGTTAAATGTTAATTGAGGAGGTATATCATGAATTAATAACAGTATATATATATATAGTTTAGTGGAAGAACACTGGGGAAAAGTTTCTATAACAAGGATTAATCAATACTGTGATTATTATCTTTGAAAGTTAATGTTTTCACTTAAGGCCTAGCCTATTACACTTAGTTTAAGGTATAATAGAAAATGGATAGATCTCACCATAGGTTAGTTTCTTTTGGTTAGGCTATTATTTTATTTTATGTAATTGGTGGTCATTATGCCTTTAATTAATCTTTTTTACAATTCTTCAGTATCAATTAAGAGATAGTTTTTCTTGTTTGATTATAATAGTTTTTATTTCTTCTCTGATTTTCACAAGACAAAAATTGGGTGACCTTTTTTTCTTCTATAGTTTTACAATAATGCCCGATTTTGTTCTGTTGAGACACAGCTGGTAACTTACGCACTTGTTCACTAGATATTTTCACTTTTGGTATAGTTATGTTTAGGCTATAAGTATATTTATTTAAATTTTGGTTCTGCTAATTTAATAGTTTATAAAAAATTTGATCTTATTAAATGGTCATAGATTTATTCTACAATGATGAACAATTTTTGATATATTAATTAAAATACTTAAATAACTCCATTATAACTAGGATATCATTTTATTATTTAGTTTTTATATTTAGAAGTAAAAGAAAGGAATACATCTGTTTTCATATTTGGTGTAACCTCTAAACCAATCATTATCGAGTCTACCAAAGTAGGCGTGTTTAGCGAAAGCTGGCGAAGATTCGATCTTTAAATACGGATATTTAATTATTCGTACGGTTCCACGCTAAAACAATAATTTCTTTGGAAATATATATAAATTTTGAATAATTCTGATGTATGAAGTATATCTAAAATATCGAAGAGTCATTTTAATTTGTTCTTTTTTTTTTTAATTTAATACTGTTATCTAACGGTACCACTTCTAGACGGGAGTTCGCATATTTTCCGCTAGGCGTCGCTCGGCCACAAGTCCATGAATGGGATTCTTTATATTATCGTATCTTTCTTTGAAGAACTATTTATTTTAGGCATTATTTCCTCTTTACTCAGACTATATTTGAATTGTTACAAAGCCCTAATGGACCTTTTGGCATTACATAGTCAATATGTATATATATAGGCTATATATAAATGGAGCTGGGCATTCATGTTGCTTTATGGCGACCAGCAGGGCCGTTATTAACCTCCCCAGCGCCCTAGTCACTTCAAACTGTTGCACCCCCACTACTACCAGAGCCAATTCATGCCATTGGAGATCTGTATCCCATTGGTCGCTCGGCCCCGTGCAAACAGTACCGATGGGCGGTGACACATCATCAGCCTTTCGCTTCGCGTACAAACACAACGCATAGGTACAAGACTTGCTTGGCGTTGGCTGACAGGTGATGGTGCGCTTACTGTATTTTTAATTTTTATCCTCCGTTTGTTAAAACTTCTTAAAAAAATGTTTGTACATTGAACCAGAAATAAATGTATCTTACAAACAAAAACCATTTTTTCCTCATTTTGCGCCCTCAAATTCTAGTGCCCCAAGTCTTTTGCGCACTAGGCATGTGCCTAAGTAGAAAAGCGGCCCTAGCAACCAGAGACTGCTAGGTACTTATGTTTAAAAAATGTTTTTATTAATCGTTAAGTTGAAACAATGTAAAAATTATTCCTCTGCCGTTTAGGCCTTATATTAAAAAAGCCAATAATATACACATAAAATTATGAAATACCTTCAAATAAGCTAATTGTAGGCCTAATAATGTTATTAAGTAAACAATATTTAAGGCCTACATGTGATATATTGAAATGCAATCACAAATTTAATCTTACCCAAAACCTCCAAGCATCATTTGGCCCAACTAATTTGGCATCCACTCCTTGACTAGAGTTCAAAAACATCCAGGCAATAAAATACACAATTATGTGGGATGTCATAGAGGCAGTGTATCTGGAAATTATATAGTTTATCTTCAGGACTGATAAAAAAACAAATCACAAAACATTATTAAAATATAATTCTAAGATAATGTTTTTAAATATTAAATCAATTTATTAAATACAGTACAGTCTCGCTAATCCAGTCTCCGATAATCCGGACTGTTGTTTGCCGAGAGCGAAAATAGTTAAGGGTTCATTTTGTCCTTGGCTATGTTTTGCGTGAAGAGAAAGCTCAGCCGAGGATAGAAAGAGTCGGCCAATTATCTTTTGTCCCACAGTATTTCAAGGAAGTGACTCACTCCACCAGCTCGCCGCACTATACCTGACTGCAGACTGT
This sequence comes from Philaenus spumarius, assembly GCA_018207615.1. Taxonomy (NCBI): domain Eukaryota; kingdom Metazoa; phylum Arthropoda; class Insecta; order Hemiptera; family Aphrophoridae; genus Philaenus; species Philaenus spumarius. The sequence continues at coordinate 16,409 of JAGFPH010004708.1, forward strand.
CTGTCTAACTATCTGTCGAATCAACAGTCCCTTTTTGATTTGTTTCTCGTTAGACGTCTGGAGTGAAATTTTCAGTGCGCCCTATTCATTTACACTGTGGTTTCAATAGCTGAAAATGCTCAAAAATCTTTGAAATTCGACAAACTTACAGTTTGATAGTGTGGGACGCTAATGGTGTGTTCACAATTTTAAAATAAAAATGGTTTGCACTATAAAAATCGAATAAAGTCCAAAATTTTTTATAATTTTTAATTCGTGACATCAAAAAGTTGCATTGCGAGAAAATATTTTGTTTTTAGGGCAGGTGCGTCATGCAAGCGAGAGAAATGTAGCTGAAAAGCTACATTTTCTGAAAAGTATTTTTTGAAAAAATTGGCTATTGTAGTTTCTATCATACAACAGTTAGAACACGAGCTTCGTTTCGCGGGTAATGTGGCAGCATGTACCGGCGGCCGGCCTTCGGCTCACGACTTGTATCCGTTATATTGTGTGAGTATTTGACTCTAAAACTGGCTTCACTGTTATTTAATTCTGTGGTCGCTGATATTTACTGTATACTGTATAACCAAAACACCAGTTTTAATACATTTTCTCACTAAAAACACAAACGGTATACATTTCATGCATTTTTTAGGTTTTTTCAGTCTAATCCGGACTTTCACTAATCCGGACAGGGTCCGGTCCCGTCAAGTCCGGATTAGTGAGACTGTACTGTAATGTACATATTTTTTTTTAATTAAAAAGTTATTGATTAACATTTTAATAAATCCAGTAGAACACTGTTATCCGAAATAAGGGGGGAAAGCATTTGAATAATGATCCCATTACAAACAGCAGACTTGTCTTAAATATAGTAGTTCCATATGGTAAAAACTTTGTGTTATCTGCAGCTATATTGAAACTTAATGTAATATAATTGGTTGACTAGTTAGTTTCTTTTCTTATCTTTGTTTCGTAAGTTTAGCTCAGACAAATGGTTGTTTTCAAATAGTCGCTTATCCTTGTTCTGTAGGTTAGTAGATACAACAATAATATAACTGTAAGCAAGGGATTTCAGATAGCCCCGGGTTTTACCTTACTGTAAATATATTGTATATATATTTTTCTTCAAGAAATTAAAGGGCCACATGTTCAGTTATATTGTGCAGGTCAGAAGAAAAACTGTTTAAATTGTATATATATCACATGAGTTCTCTTCAATGTTTCTTTGAATTATTATGTCTAAAAATTTTAACTTTGATTATTGACTTTTCACAAAATAAAATTTACGTAACTATTGCATAGTTAGAAAAATCTGTATTCAATCCAACCCATTTATGTTGATAAACCCAAATATTTTGTAACTGATATATAATTAGCTATTGTGACAAGTAACCTTAGAACTATTTATATACCGGGTGTCCCAAGAAGAGGTCGCTATTTTTGAATTGATATGACAGACGTATAGAGCGCGCTACAGACTTGAAATTCTACAGTCGTGACTAACACATATGTAAAAGAAATACCCCTGAGTATCAGTTAATTCTGACTGATCCAAACAAAATGGCGGGAAAACAAAAAAACAACAAAATCAGCAATCGTATTTTAAGGGTAAACCTACTTTTATTTAGAATAGGAACAGCTACAGCTGTTTAGACTATTTTAAATCTATCAGCTGACTGCGTGTATCCACAACAATGAACATATTTGGTAATAAACATTTTCATTTGTTATTAAGTTGCATTGTAAAGTGTCTTATGTAACATGCCGTTTTCAACTGAGCAAAAAGTGAAATGTTGTTCCTGGGCTATTTCCTATGAAAATGATTATGAAGCAATAAGGTGTTTTAGGGAAAGGTACCCAGGTGTAGTTCCACCGTCAAGGAAATCTATTCGTAAGTGGTAGACTATCCTACTAGAAACGGGGTCAATACAAAAAAAAATACCATAGATCCTCCAACATAGAAAATGAAGAAATCGTATGTGCTGCTTTCATGGAATCTCCAAATACGCCTAATTCAGTAAGAAAGGTGGAATCTGCTACAGGGATACCGAAGTCATCTGTCCAAAGGTATGCCAAAAAGAACAAAATCAAACATTATAAAACTCATTTAGTTCACGGACTGCTTGAAGATGATCCTGACAGACGATTGGAATTTTGTTCGAAAATAATTGAAAAGACTGACGTAGATAGCAAATGGCATGAAGGAATCGTGTTTTCAGATGAAGCGACATTTTATCGAACAGGAACTGTAAACAGGCGTAATTGTCATTACTATAACACAAAAAATCCACATATCTTACAAGAAGAGAAATTAAAATCAACAGGTACAACAGTTTGGGCTGCTGTTACCAAGGATGGTGTTTGGTCGTATGACATATCCCGACAAACAATGACTGGAGAAAGGTATGCATCAGTTTTAAGCAATCACATAGTTCCTCATCTTTCTCAGCCTGAGATGAAAGACGTTTTTTTCCAGGATGGAGCTCCTCCGCATTATGCTAATGTGGCCAAAGCAGTTTTGGACCAAAATCTTCCTAACCGTTGGATAGGTCGTGGCAGCAGCTTCATGGACTGGCCCCCAAGGTCTCCAGACTTGACTGTTTGTGACTTTTTTCTGTGGGGCTTTTTGAAGGAGAAGGTTTATTGTCATAACATTGCGACAGACGATGAACTAATGAGGTTGATCGAAGAGGAACTGTTGTTGATACCTCGAGAGTTGTTCAGCAAAGCGTATGACTGTTTTCTATTTCGTTGTCATCAGTGCATTGTGATCGATGGACATCAGTTTGAATAAGGTGTATGGATCAAATAGATTTAATTTATTTATGAGTTACTTATATCTTTAATTCCCTAACGTTGTTAAGTGCTTAGTAACATCGTTAAAATTCAATAATTATGTTGTAATACTTAAGCAAATAAAACTATTTTAACGAAGAGTTACTATTTCTTTGATATCCCGCCATTTTGTCCTAATGTGTCAGAATTAACTGATACTCAGGTGTATTTCTTTTACATATGTGTATGTTAGGACTGTTGAGTTTCAGGTTTGTAGAGTGTTCGGTGCATCTAATATATTAATTCAAAAATAGGGACCTCTTCGTGGGACACCCGGTACATTCTATACCTAAAAACTTGTAATACAAAACTTGAAAATTTTGTTCAGCATTTGGTTATTCTTATTGTTATAGACAGCAATTAAAAAAAATATATAGTATTTAGATTTTCATTTATTTTCCATTGCATTTTAATGTTTTACATTTCCAAACAAGTACACAGAGTTATAAATCATGTAACAAAGTTTTATTGTCTAAATTCCATTGTGATAGAACACGGATTAGTAAAATATAATTTCCTTATATATACCAACTAGGGGCTCTGCCCCTGGACGCTTTGCGTCCCAACCCCGCCTCGGCCTTCGGCCTCAGATGGCTGCTTCGCTTCGCTCGCAGTTGGAAAATTTGATAAAGAATCTCGTTAATCTTTGGCTCGTTTGTACATAGATGACCTAGCATAAATCAGCTGTTATATTTGGCAGCTGACTCAAACTCATTAAACATTATCTTCATAAGATCAACATGGGAAATTTGAAGGATTGTGTGCCGGAGCTCCTTCTTGGGTGAATAGCGGCTGAACGGATGATTGGATCTTCAATTTGATGGGAATCGTTAGTTTGAAATTAAATTTTCTAAAACTTTTGTGTTTAACATTTTTTCTATCTCTTACCGTTTTCTTACAAAACACAATCAAAGTGGGAAAATGAAGAAATTCAAAAAAATCAAAAAATCGTTCCCGCCCAACAGGTGCTTCCAAAATTAAAAATTGTTGAATTCTGGCAATTATCCCAAAAGTTTCTCGTCGAGAGCTTTAATTCAAGTATAAGGTTGAGGGGAGTCCGATTACGGGAAGTGCCTAATAATTAATGTCAGTGAATCAGTAAAACCGGCTAGCTTTAAGAACGTTGGGCGGAGCTTCCCTTCTCGGATGAATAGTGGCTAAATGGATGATTGGATCTTAAATCTGATGAAAAATCGTTGGTCTGAAATTAAATTTTCTACAACTTTTGTATTTAAAATTTTTTGCTATCTTTTACCGTTTTCTTACAAAACACGCTCAAAGTGGGAAAATTAAGAAATTCAAAAAATTTAAAAAATCTTTCCCCCCCAAAAGGTGCTTGCAAAATTTAAAAATGTTAAGTTCTGGCAATTTTCCCAAAAGTTTCTCGTCGAGAGCTTTAATTCAAGTATAAGGTTGAGGGGGGTCCGATTACGGGAAGTGCCAAATAATTAATGTCAATGAATCAGTGTTACCGTCTAGCTTTATATAAGTAGATAATTTTTGGCTATTAATCCCAATTTTGCGGTATTACACACAAAATTCATAACACTCCCCACATAGGTCATTAACAGTTTCAAGCATACAAAATATTACCACCATTATTTGTAACGGCAAAACGACACTGCTGGGGCCAATATTGTGCTTCTATGTCTTATCAGTAGAACTGTAGTTACTAGTAGTAGTTATCAGTTGCACCAATTATATTGTCTTAACTAGGGTTTTGAAATGAGGTACACACTATTTAAAATTTTTGACTTTTAACCTCCTCCCTTAACCGAATAAGGGTAAAATTCATTCATACCCCTAAAAGGTGTAGAATTTGCCCAATATAACTTCCTGAAAGTTTAGAGTTAATACTGGTATATTTATTGTATTTACCTTTTAGGTCTGTTTAAATATCCTATTCAATGTTATTAGCTACGGCCGTTTCATCTACACAGAGACATCATCAGGCTTTGCTCTCGTCATGAATACAAACTTCACACATTAAAAACACAAATACATAAACACAATACACATTTAAAAAATACTAAAGTCACTGATTTTACTAAAAGAGTTATAATAAATATAATTTTATGGTCCGCAAGCATCCTACTAGTTTGTCTTTATTCAGTTGACTAAATGTTATAAAATAAATAATTAATACTTGTAACAGGTTTAATTACAAAGGGGTTGTGGAACATTTGCATCACTCTGTATGTTTAAGCATAAGAAAATATTATCTTATATATAAAATTCTCGTGTCACAATGTTCGTTCCCGTACTCCTCCGAAACGGCTTGACCGATTCTCATGAAATTTTGTGAGTATATTGAGTAGGTCTGAGAATCGGCTAACATCTATTTTTCATACCCCTTAGTGATAAGGGCTACGCCCCAGTGGCCTTCAAAGTTTCAATGTTAATCTTATGGAAGATCAATCTTAAGGAAGAAGAAGAAAGATTTCTTTTGATTTTATCATGGGCACAAAAAACAGCTGTTCGTATGAAAAGCTTAAAACAGCTGATTTTGATCAACAACTGATTTGGATCAAAAACTGAATATAATTTTAGGTTAGGCCTACAATGAACATTTTTTTTTTTTTTTACAATGAACTAAAACACTTGGGCTAATTATTAGTACCAGGTTAATTTGTCTATCCGTGCAAAGCCGGGTCGGGCCAGCTAGTATTATATAAAAACATTCATTTTGTTTAGATTATTGTCTTTGTGATTTAATTTCAGGGTTTATCATTACTTAGTTCTAGTTTAGTGTTAACTGATTTTGAAGATTTTTTAGTTTTTATTTTATTCCGTTAAATAGTTTTACGTCTTAGGTGTTAGTTAATCATTTTGTTTTGATGATTTTTATTTGTTTGTTTTAAGTATATCAGGCAAGGTAGCCAGAATGGCATTTGCCCTTTCAAAAACCAATAATCAAACACTTAATCTGATGCACAGTAAAGTTCATATATTTTAAATCGGTAAAATTTACACTATGCAGAAAACATTTGAAAAAAACAATTGTTATACTTACAAATCGTATATGATAATTTTTCATGAAAATTATATATAAATAAATGTGTATCATAAGTATAAATAACAATATGAAACATGATATTAAATAATAATAGCCCTACTAGATACTAAGATAATTTTGCTAAGGACTCTAGAAAAATATCTGTCTAGTTCTATTACTCAAGTGAATGAATTTACAATTTGGCTTGAATCTAGTAGTTATAGTAAATTAGACAGATTTTGAAAACGGATTAAGTTTATTTCGATATCCCTGAAATCATTAGTAGTGAAATGCAACATGAACTTTAGCATGATATAGATTAAAAGTACATATACTTAATGTTACATGACTACACAGTTACTCAGTTAGTACTAAAATCTGCTTGATTGAATAACGAACCTGTGAGCAGTAAGTTGAGCTCTCTCTTCAGCAGAAGGGGTAAGTTCTGTGAGCAATGAAAGGTGAGAGATTTGTACTAAAGCCCAACCAATCTGAAAAACAGTAATAGCTACGACAAAGTATCCAGCTTGAAGCAAAGGCGTGGTTCCTAGGGCAGAACATGCTGTGAAGATCATGGGGAAACTGAGAGCAACGAGAATGCTACCTAAACAATAAATTGTATCACAAAGATTACTCTATTATTTAAAATTCTTGTGACAGCCAAATTTGGTTAGACATATTTGAACTGATTTTCAGTTGTACAAGCGGTTTTCGTAGAAATGATAGTCGTTAAGAGCTGCAGGTGGAATTAAAATTCAATTTTAATAATACTTAAAGTACTAAAGCTTATAATTAAAAGAAAATGTTTAAATCAAATTTAATAAACAGTAATTTAATAAGATTTGGAAATTTAATAATTGGAAATATATGGAAAAAAACATAGTTTGTTGCTATGAATACATGTTTATTAACAGACATCATGCACATTTTATATAATTTTGTATTATTGCTGAAACATTAACAAAATAAATTACTTTGTTGTTCTTATGTTAATAGTTTTAAATTACTGAGAATTACAACTACCTGAAAAATACTCTTCATAAATATTATTTAACAAAATTGTTCTGGATCTAGCACAACTCAAATTAATTTCAGTTACTAACTTCACCTTAAACAGAGTTTTTATTTAAATAAAATAGGTACTGGTGCAATGATATACAGTAATGGGTATTTCACTTTATTATGTAATAATATCATATAAAAGCCTGGATACAAATGTGTATTAGGAACAGATAAAACAATTTATTTTAGACAAATCCATTTCTGCCATTGACAATAATTATTGCAGGAATAAGTCGAAGTTTTAGCTGCAGAGAAAACTGGACCATGTGATTAGCCCAGCAAATTTTTTTTTTTTTTTCATCAACAACAATGCTTTTTTTCTCATTTTAGAATCTTAGAATAATAAAATGGCAATTGATTTATTATATGCTTTCATGTTAGTACAGATTTACTTACCAAATAAATGCCATTTTTTTCTTTCCCCTTTTCTGTCTAAAATGTATCCAGATATTGGAGTAAACACAGCATCCACTGTCTGACCTAAATGTAATATTTTATTTAGTTTAATTTTAAAAGCTCGCAAATATTAATAACTAGGCATCCTGCTTTTTTTTTTAATTTTATGTTACTCATCAAGTATCCCCATTCAAAATGTGCTACAAAAGTGTCAACACAAACAATTTGGTATTTGGAATTTTCAATCCAAGCACATATTTCATGCTACTGTGTCAGAAATTTTTTTACATCTTTATATTGAATTTACGAGCTGATAAGGCAAACATATGGTTGCATTTGCAAGAACGTGATCCGATTTTACTTCGCTAGTTTCAAGAAATATTATTTGTCTTCTTGATTTATGAAATCACTAGATTTGTTTATATACATAAAAAGAAAGATTGTTTCTATTGTCTTTGGAGTACGGTACTTTAGTTTAAATAAATCTATAGGTTGATTTTTCAACTAATAAACCTACTGTGAGTTTTTAATATCTTTGATAGATTCGTATATTTAAATTGATTATGTTGTGCTATTGACAAATTAATATTAACACTTAAACAAAAAAATGGGCCATAATAATATGTAAGTTAAAGTGGTAAAAACTGTTTGAAAAACATCTGGTGTGCACATCACACAACTTTCCTTACCAAAATAGATGCTGTATCAATTACCAAATTTTTCGAGCGAGAGATTGATGATACCATTTTCGAGTTAATAGGAGTATCCGTTTCGAAGAAAGCGGTACTAACTTCAAAACGGTTAATCCCACGGACCTGATTTTGGTCTCAATCGATTTCTCACCCCCTAAAATGTCAAGGTCGATACCAAACACGGCTAGTTTAAAAAAAGTCATTTTTGCCCCCAAAAAGGGCGTTTTTGGGGTCAATTTTTGAAAAAATGGAAAAAGTTGAGTGGGGTATCTTTTTTGACATTCTTTTGGACGCTGAATCGAATGAGACCATTTTCAAGTCGATAGGACCAGCCATTTCGGAGATACAAACAAAATAACTTGCGTTTTTGTAATAACTTTTTTCAACGAATTTTTAAGGGTATATAGCGTACATAGCGTGTTAAGGGGGTCTGAGTAGAGTATGTTAGCAAAGTTTAATCAAAATCGTTAGAGGGGTTTTGGAGTAAATACCAAAAAGTTCTAAAAACTGGTCTCACGGTAAGACACCACCTCCGATTTGCTTCAAATTTACATGGGTTTAATTGTTTACGTGTTTGAAGATATCCTGTAAATTTCAGTTCGATCCGTCCAGCCGTTTGCCCTGTGCACTTCGGACACACACACACACACAGACACACAGACAGACCAATTGCCAAAAATGCATTTTTTGGACTCAGGGGGCCTTGAAACGTAAAGATATTATGAAAACTCGACATCGAATTTTTGGGTCGATCGCAATACTTACCTTACCTAGTATAGGGTAAGGAAAGTAAAAATTATTATTTAATTAATTTTAATTGTTTATCTATATTTGTTTGGCAAAATTTGTATATCATAACAGATGTACAGTATAAAATAATAAGTACAATATTATTTACTTTTAATAAGTATACCTCATAGAAAACATAATTTTCTCTTCAAACAAATACAACATAAAAACTAAATATTACAAGTGTGGAGCCCAATAACTCCTATTATTACATTCTATGGCAGTTGATAGAAGTTTGTTTCACATCCACAGTTAAATATTTATAACGTTTATCTTAATTGTATTACATAATAATCATAAAAAAGTTGATTCATATAAAAACATACCTTTGCCATCTCCTTGCCTGATGATTTTACAGTATATACAGTTTGTACTTAATTCTGCGGTAGACTGAATATAAATACATTTTCAAGTTTAAGATTGTAATAACTTAAAAACCATTAATTCCTAAAGTACTTACCTAAAAATAGATATGCCCCAGCTTGAGTAGGTGAAATCTCTACAACTAGTTGTAGAAAAATTAAGGAATATGTGAACCATAATGCAGCACAAATGTCGTTAAACACATGTCCTACACCAAACGCTAGCCTTTTGGATAGAGGGAGTTTGTGGCCATTGAGCAGGATAAGGGGTGTGCGTTCATTTTCTGTTTGCAATGATTTGAACACCTTGATGCCATTTTCCATCGCTTCTGAAAACATATTATTACAACTATATTAACTGAAAGTAGATAAAATAAAAAAATGGAAAAAGGAAGGTGTGAATGTGTTTAAAATCTGAAAAGAATTTTTAGTTTACTATAACCTAGTTAGTACTAAAATGTACAATTGTAGGCGTAACGATATCATTTGTATTTGTTTTTTTTTTCTTTACTTTCTCCCCCTATACCATAGTATATGGAGAAAGTATTGTATTCGTCAAAATTTTCGAATTTGATTTTTTGGTGGAAATATCCGTTTTGGGTCCCCCTGAACCTAAAAAGTGGTTTTCGGAGTGACGTCTGTGTGGATGTTATCAGACCTAGAGCCTAAACCAGTCGTCCGATTTTGATGAAATTTGGTATGGAGGTACTAATCCACGATATCTCCAGGCGTTTTTTTCATTTTTGTGAATTTTTTATTTTTAAGGGTAATTTTTTCATAAAAACCCTTAAAATAACGGAAAAATCAAATTTTCTCGAAAACGGCTCCAACGATTTTGATTAACGATTAGTTTGTTAGGGACCTATAGTACTATAAACTGTAAAATTTTAATCAAAATCGTTCGAGCCGTTTTTGGGAAAAGTTGGTTTTTCCGTTATTTTATGGATTTTTATGGGAAAACAACTTTAATACAAAATCACCTCTCCTACCCCACCCTACAAGTCACCGTGACGTTTAATAATTTAAATATGTTTGTGAGAAAGTATGTGCCTGGTACCGTTTATTAATACTTATTTTTTTACTACAAGTGTTCAGTAAAGTTCATTATAGATATATCAATGTATAAATTAAAAAGTGTAACCTTAAGTTAAAATTATTGTTGTTTCTATTTTGTTGTCTTATTTTTTACTAAAAACAAGTCAACATGTGTCTTAATAAAATTGAGTCAAAGTTAATCAAAACAATTTTATTTTAATCTAAAATTATTATTTTAGATCTATACATGTATATATTTTATCTGTATTCATCATTGTTTCTATTTTAAATCTATGAAATGTTTGTTACTTTTACTTTTAAATCCATTTTCTCAGAATATGAGATGCAAAATAATAACTATGATGTTTCCTAAAATTGTTCTTTCGAATTGTTCAAATTAAAACTAGGACTATCATTCCAGCTTTGTTGTTTACGTCAGTCACTCTTATCAGAAATAAAACACAAACACAAGTGTTAATAAAAAATTGGAAGCAGAACAATAGAATTTTAGTATTTAAACAATGGATCATTTACTGGCATAACTGTTTAATGCGAAGCCATAAAATAACTTACAATTTTGAAAATACCGTAGGTTTTAATTAATATACTTTGCAAAATGGACCACTTATAATTTTTGTTAACTTTTGCGCTCAACATTTTTAAAGTTTGATTTAATATGTTTAATGGACCAACACTTACAATATCCACTGTCAAACTAATAAGAGTTGTAATTATTTTAATACATTTATCTCAAAAAATTATAAATAAATAAATCATTTGTGTTTGTTATGTGATAACAAATGTAAATTTAAGAGCCATGTATCAAAGAGTGAACACAAACCAGAGATAATAAAAACCATACGTCTAAAAAAATCTAGATCTTTGATTTTCTATTTTACTAAAAATGCAGTTAATCAACATGAATATTTAAGCTAAATCTAACTAGAATTTATAGTTTACACTTACAGTATAGTTGGTTTTTTAGTAATTATTTTGACTTTTTGATGTCTTAGGATAGTATTATTATTATACAGGGTGTCCCGTAACTCTCTGGACAAAGGTATATAGCGTTATTGCTTAGGTCAAGACAAACACATTTCACTATAGGAACATGGGTCTCTGGTGCCTAGTTTTCCGTCTGTCTGTCTGTATGTTTTTTTTACAAAAACATTCATAACTCCTTAACTATTTGAGCTACAGCA
>JAGFPH010004708.1:37758-68109 GCA_018207615.1 Philaenus spumarius
AACAGTCATACGCTTTGCTGAACAACTCTCGAGGTATCAACAACAGTTCCTCTTCGATCAACCTCATTAGTTCATCGTCTGTCGCAATGTTATGACAATAAACCTTCTCCTTCAAAAAGCCCCACAGAAAAAAGTCACAAACAGTCAAGTCTGGAGACCTTGGGGGCCAGTCCATGAAGCTGCTGCCACGACCTATCCAACGGTTAGGAAGATTTTGGTCCAAAACTGCTTTGGCCACATTAGCATAATGCGGAGGAGCTCCATCCTGTTGGAAAAAAACGTCTTTCATCTCAGGCTGAGAAAGATGAGGAACTATGTGATTGCTTAAAACTGGTGCATACCTTTCTCCAGTCATTGTTTGTCGGGATATGTCATACGACAAAACACCATCCTTGGTAACAGCAGCCCAAACCTGATTCCATGAAAGCAGCACATACGATTTCTTCATTTTCTATGTTGGAGGATCTATGGTATTTTTTTTTTTGTATTGACCCCGTTTCTAGTAGGATAGTCTTCCACTTACGAATAGATTTCCTTGATGGTGAAACTACACCTGGGTACCTTTCCCTAAAACACCTTATGGCTTCATAATCATTTTCAAAGGCAATAGCCCAGGAACAACATTTCACTTTTTGCTCAGTTGAAAACGGCATGGTACATAAGACACTTTACAATGCAACTTAATAACAAATGCCAATGTTTATTACCAAATATGTTCATTGTTGTGGATACACGCAGTCAGCTGATAGATTTAAAATAGTCTAAACAGCTGTAGCTGTTCCTATTCTAAATAAAAGTAAGTTTACCCTTAAAATACGATTGCTGATTTTGTTTTTTTTGTTTTTTTTTCCGCCATTTTGTTTGGATCAGTCAGAATTAACTGATACCATACTCAGGGGTATTTCTTTTACATATGTGTTAGTCACGACTGTAGAATTTCAAGTCTGTAGCGCGCTCTATACGTCTGTCATATCAATTAAAAAATAGAGACCTCTTCGTGGGACACCCGGTATACTATATATATACATTTTAATGGCACACCCAAACGTGTTCTGGGCACCATGATTAGTGCTCACTGACCACCCCTACCTTAGATCTCACCATTAGTCACCATAGCTCATCTGTTCTATGGGAATTCACTAAAAAGTTTATAGGCTATTCAAAGAATGCCAAGTAGAAAAGGATTTTGAAATACCAAATATTAAAATTGTAAACTTACAGTAAAAGGAAATCAATAATTATTTTGTCACTAACCTGGGAGGAGTCACGCCTGGTATTTTTGACTAGGTCTGAATAATTTTTTTATTATATTTTCTGACTGTAAGATGTGAAAGCTTCCACCTCTCCAATACCTTAAATGTACTTACTATAATATAAAGCAGATGGTTCAATGAATTTCTCATTCTATAACGTAATTATTTAAGAAAAGTTATAAAACCGAAAAAAACTTCAAAAAAGTAAAAAAACGCCAACCTTAAAAAAAATAAAATAAAATCATTCAATCACAAAAAAAAGGTGTATAATGGAAATTTGTTTTAAAATGAGAAAAACCACAAAGTACAATGATATCTAATGAAATGGCCAAGCTACTTTTACATCTACAATCTACAATCCCTTTCACACCTCTCCCCTTTATTTCCTCCATCCATTCACTGAACCTGAAACTGAAAACTTTTCAAACACCAAAACCTGAAAAAAAACTGGAAACGAAAAAAAAATTTTAAAAGCTTGGCGGCTCGTGCAGCTGATACATAAACAAGTACATAAATAAGTATTGCACTATACACATTACACACGCCGCCAAGGTTTAAAATTTTTTTTTCGTTTCCAGTTTTTTTTTCAGGTTTCGGTGTTTGAAAAGTTTTCAGTTTCAGGTTCAGTGAATGGGTGGAGGAAATGAAGGGGAGAGGTGTGAAAGGGATTGTAGATTGTAGATGTAAAAGTAGCTTGGCCATTTCATTTGATAACATTGTACTTTGTGGTTTTTCTCATTTAAAAAAAAATTTTCTTATACACCTATTTTTTGTGATTGAATGATTTTATTTTTATTTATTTTTTTTAAGGTTGGCGTTTTTTTACTTTTTTGAAGTTTTTTTTCGGTTTTATATCACATGTTTTTTTTTTAGTATAAATATTTATTATTATGCGTCAAAATACACCTACAGACCAAGTTTCGTCGAAATAAAAATCAAAATCCGTTTGGTAGTTTTCTATAATCAATATGAGACCTCCAATCATCTGTTCTGCATAGTATTTTCAACGTGTAATATCTCCGCGAATTTTAAACCTACAACATTCTTCTTGGTCTCATTCGAAAGGTATTCTTTCAGACAACAAATTTCATATATCGATATATTTATATCGATCAATCATATCGATATTATCGATATTATCGATTGGGGCCATATCGAAATCTTTAGACACGGCTACAGCCTCCTTATATGAACGGATTTTGCTGAAATTGGTATGGAGATCACGTTTGCTTGCAGAAGTGCCTTTTGTATGTTACATCTCTTGACCCAAACTTTTTGAGCACTTTGGGGGGGTTCAAAATTTTGAAATTGCGATAAAACGGGTCAAATGACGTTTTTCGAAAAGATTCTATTTTCCATATTGTTTTTTCGTCGAAATACACCTACATACCAAGTTTCATCGAAATCCGTTTGGTAGTTCCTTTGTTTTAATATGTATAGCTGAAGGAGAATAAGAAGATTACGAAAACGTGTCATAAACGCCATTTTCAGCGCCTCATATCTCCGCGAATTTTTCACCTAGAAATGTCGTTCTGGTCTCATTCGTTATAAATTTCATTGATGTCGGTTTCGTAGTTTTTGAATATGAACAACGTCAAAACGCCGTTTGTTGTACTTCGGTAGTATAAGCAGTCGGTTCCCTGCCGCCAGTTCGTTTCGCGCGTTCGTTTTGTTTTGGGCGTTTGTTATTATTTTTTTAAGCTTGGCGGCAGGGCGACTGCCCTGCTTGATGTGATTAAACTTTTTTTTAAATTAAATAATTTTTGTTATCAAATATTTAAAACCTGGTAGACAACCGCAGTCTCGCTTGATCTTGTTCTACTTTGCACTACATACGTCCAGAAACCTAGTGCAATAAATGACAAACTTCGCTGTTTCAAGCCCCTACAAACATTTATACAGGGTGAATCAGAAAATATTATACTGAGAATTTAGTAAAAATATTTTAAAACCTCTAAAATGCCCCAAAAGTGCTTTTTTTTAGGGGGGGGGGTCGTTTTTGGAAAATTTTCAAATGTAAAGGTAGGTCGAGTGGTCTGCATCGAAAAAGAGCAAAAACCCGATTGTGTGAATTTAAGGGTTTTCCCCAATTTTGCTTAATGAGTTGACAAAATTTCAAAATTTGTCCACTTTAGAAAAATTGGTGTTTTTTGAACTCATGGATTGATGCTCTACAACTTTTAAGGAGGGGGTATTGATAAAATTTGATGTTGGAAAATTACAGCACATTGAAAATGGGTAAAACAGTTTTTGGCAAAGTTGGAAAAATTTGCTGTTTTTTGGATCACGTTAAAAATCGAACTACTGGACCAATTTTACACTTTGTTTTTTTAATCGACGCGAAATTTTGTCCTCTTTAATTTATCAAAGTACTGTTGTTTACAAAATATGCGCCGTTTTCGAGTTATTAGAGAAAAACTAGGAAAAGTCCGAAAATTTCGAGGTTTTTTGCCCCCCAAAAGTTGTCGCTCCCCATTTTCGAGGTCGCAAAATTAGATTTGGCATACCCACACCATACCAAACAATCCTAGATAAAAATCTTTTTGCTGCAATTAATGTAAGGTGAAACCACCCTAGGCTTTTTCTTTAGATGATAACATTACACGCGAAAGAAAGTGAGGTAAGTTCACATCAACAATAAATTAATTTTTTTTGGTTATATACCGGTATTACGTAATCACGACAACATAAAGTCGTCACTTACTAGGTGTGGAATCATAGATTAAACAAATAAAAAAAGTGAAACAGGTAGTCATAGATAATAGTATCAATAAAGACCTAAGCCTCTGTAATCAAAAGAAAAGTCATGAAGTCATGATGTATTAAATTATGCTTTAAAATAAATAAATAATAGATTATACTCATTGCGAATGAACAGAAAAGCATAAATATGTTATACATTAAAACAGTCATTACATTATTATTTTTAATACAACAATATTAATAAAATACTAATATATTTAAATTGCACTAAATGATACAATGAACACAGATGAAATAAATGGAGCAATTAGATATAATATTAATATTTTAAAAAAATCGAAGTTTATACTTTTATTGTTTTAAATTGTAATTATATACTATAGTCTACATTGTTTTTATTCAATACATTTGTTATTCAGTCACTCTTTATTTTTTGTCGTCTGCTATACTCCAATAATTTTAGTATTAAGTAGGCAGCGACATGTCTGGTCATATGATGTAGTGTTGATAAACAATTTTGGATTTTTAAAATTTGTTCAGTGCAGTTGTACAATATAATGATATTTTAGTGAAACAAGTGGTTTTAAAGGATTAGAAATGCATTTTAATCAAAAATGATGATTTTGAATTCATTTATAACGTAATGATTTTCTAATTTTTCCTAATAATTACATGATCATTTCCAATATTCATACAGTTTCCTTATTTTAAGCCTATTTCGTAAAAAAATAGTGTTTCGCGAACATACGTTTTGGTTTTTATTGCTGGTAAGTACTGATTACAGTATTAAATTGTAGACTTACTTCATAATACATTTTATATGTGCTATTTTATACCTACTTAACCTAATTAATCCCTGAATTTTGCCAGTCATTTTATCAACAATGAAAACTCCAAACATTTTCTGCTGTAGCTTATTTATCCATATTGAGTTAACATAAATTACATTAATAATAGGATTTCTGTCTTAACTTTCACTACCTTAATTTTGAATTCAGTTTAGGCCTATATGAGTAAAAGTAATCTATCTCTAAGCATAACCTGTTTGGCACCTGTTGATTAGAGATGACAACTAGGTCTAAATATTTTAAAATGTTAGACCTAGCCTAGTAGGCGCCGGATAATTTTACTAACTTTAGCTAGTTTCAGCTAAAATAACATGTAAAATCTTACCTACACTGTGTACATTTTCTCTATAAGAAGAGTGAATACAGCTACACTCTTATATATATACTCCTATATATACTTTTATTTTGCTTCATGGTACTTAGGCGTATATTCTTTACTTTTAAGGGCAAAATAGGCCTATTGAAAAAAGGAAATAGCCTAAACTGTTTAATTTAATTTAGTCTCGTATTTTTATTTGGTGTGGCTTTTTAAATTTACATATCGTTAATTAAAAATGATAAAGTAATCATTAACTTTAAAAGCCTGTAATAATTAATACTTTATTATAGTCTGTATGGATATTATTATGTAGGTAACTTATGCATCATCGTCGTGGATTTGAATTGTGATCATATTGATGTATCATTACTTACTTTAAAAGCTGTAGGCCTATTAATCTGTAGCACTGTTTTCATTTTTTACAAAACTCTTGTCATCCACTCTCGAAGCCTGCAATGCATCCTATTACTATCTTTATGATGACTCTGATTTATATCGATCTAGATTGGCTCCCAAACTCTCCTGTCCTGCAATGCTGGACACAACATTTTATTCGAAGAATCTCTTGGCCTTCATTGCAGGACATAGACTACTAACGTACCGGTATTTAAAAAAAAATATATTTCCGGTGAACCTAGAATGTCCAGTGACCTCTTCTTTTGTTAAATCTTTATTTATAAATAAAAATGTAAACTAGCCTATATTATGTTTAGGTGTTAGTAGGCTACAGTAGGTAGAGGAAAAAACTTAAGTAGCCTATGTGCCTCCCAATCAAGATCATAGCAGCCAACTTTTGAATGTAAGCGAGTAAGTAATAGTACCAAGTAATGCACTGCACATTGTCACTGTTTGAGATCACATTGAGAAAAATATATGATATTTATGGACAATTTGTCTAGGCAGAATAAACAGTGACTATAGACACTAAATGTTCACTTACGTACATGGGACAGTAGGGTATATTAAGTATGATATAGGACTATAGCTTTACAAACCGAAAACATAGTGTGACTGGTACTTGGTCATCTTATGTCCACTCTGTTGTTATCTTTTTTTACAACAAATAGGTACAGTCTACTTTATATGGGATGATATATATATTAAATATGTGATATACATATAAAAAATAGCTTATTTTATTATAGGCTACAGTATTTGATTCATATAGCTTTACAATATTATATAAAATAATGTATTTCAACAAATAAAATCAGCTGATTCAAAAAACGGTATTTAGGCTACACAAAGGTTTCGGTACTCCTGACACACTGTAGCAGGGAGGCGTATATATTGTTTTTAAGTTTATATTTTTACATAGGCAATACATATGAGAAGCCTACATCTTTCTATTTAAATATGATCTTTTGATTGTTCGAACACTTTTGAGGTAGGTACCGGTATGGAATTGTGTGCGTACAAAGGTCTTATTAAGGTACCTTCAAAGGTGTGTGAAAGTGTAAGGTCAGTTGGGGTATCTGGGCCATGATTTTACAACATGAGCGTGTAGTTTAGAACTTTTTATTTGCCCGACACCCATAAATGCATTTTATAAACATCAAAAATATTTTTGTTTATAGTACAATATGCAGTTTTCAGATACAAAATTGTCAAATTTAATTTTCTTCATATTTAAAATTTTAAGAAAATAAATAACAAGAAAAATCCCATGGGCCCAGTTACCCCTATAAATTGGGGCAACTGAGCCATAAGGGTAAAAATTTCATACAAGCTATTGTTATTTGAATTGGGGTATGTGGGCCTGTTGGCAAACATGTAAACCACATAAAAAAAATTACAACTGGTAATTTGAACCACACGATATTTGAGTTATTGACAATGTAAGAGAACTCAGCCACAACGGTTGTGAAATTAACCAAAACTTTGAAATAATACAACTTTTATTAAGGAACAAGAGGTAGAATTAAAAGTAAAAAGAGAATACAATTACAGGTACTAATACTAAAGTATAAAATTACATAGATAGTTGAAACTAGTTAATAAATGTTTGATAAGTCGCTCAAATCGTCAGTGAAGCTGATCATATCTTTGAATCTAGCAGAGCTGCTCTTAAGGGTCGGCTCTAGTAAAACAGAAAGCAACCTGCGACTCCCTATAGCGGCGGTAGGTTACGCGGACATTGCTCATCCTAAATCCATTTAAAACCCGCAACTATTCAAATAGCGTTTTTTTTAAAATACCAAACTCTTGGGGACAAAATTCTTCATGCGTATGGCTTGGTAATTTTTCGTTATAATTAATAGTTACAACGTAAAAAATATTTAAAATCACCCTATAGCGGCTGTAGGTTACACTGACATTGCTCAGCCTAAATCCATTTAAAACCCGCAATTGTTCAAATGGCGTTTTACAAAAAATACTAAAATCTTGGAGACGAAATTCTTCAGGCGAATGGTTTGGTAGTTTTTCGCTATAATTAATAGTGACAACATAAAAAAATATAAAAAATCAATGTTTTAAATTGGTAATAAATATTAAACAAAATATTTTTCTTAGTTTTTAAAAAGCCATTTGCATGCGTATTGACCATAGCTTTAAAATGACATATCGTTTATAATTTTCCGATCAAAAATAAAGTAAAAATTTGGATTTTAATTTAACATTGGTCTTATGGAGTGTCAGCCAACATGGCCGACAGCTAGAGCCGACCCTTAAGG
Organism: Philaenus spumarius; assembly: GCA_018207615.1. Classification (NCBI taxonomy): domain Eukaryota; kingdom Metazoa; phylum Arthropoda; class Insecta; order Hemiptera; family Aphrophoridae; genus Philaenus; species Philaenus spumarius. The sequence goes on from JAGFPH010004708.1 coordinate 45,557, forward strand.
GGCTTTGATAGCTTTCTTACTACATCTTGTTTGACAACAAAAGATTCTTCTTCTGTTTCCATAAACTTCATGGTTTGAGAATGACGTTTGTAAAACATGACATCATACCCAGCATTCGTTTGGTTTGTCACTTTTGCTATGTACAGTCTGAAATTTTCTTTTGATTTTCTGTAAACTTTAACAACACAGTATTCACCCACTTCTATTGAGTTCACATCATATTCATCTATTTCTTCATCAGAATGACTTATAAAATCACAATCGTCGTCACTGTCACACACAGATAACTGATCACTGTCTTCACTTGTTTCGTCGGTATTATTAAGTTTCTTTTTTTAATTTTGTTTCTGGCGTTGGGCTTAGAAATGTTCCAATTATTTTCCAACCCATTTTTTCTTTTCTTTTGCTGCCTGTTTGAGTTTTTTTCTGTTCGCTTCCTCCTGCTTTTCTTTATCTTCATTTTCTTTCATTGATAAATATTGCTGTGATGTAATAATTTCACAATTGGTCACAAGTCTTTTACGCTTTTTATCAACTGTGTCCGGGTTTTTTCTTTCTTTTTTAAGCATGTCTTCAAAACTTTTGCGACATCCTCCTGTGGGTGTACTGGCTACTCCTGGTACGTTTGCAGCTGAGGAGTTAATAGCTTGCTGAACTTGCAATTTAACTCCACCTGAGGAAACAGCTGCTTCCTGGACTGGGTCTGTTAAGAAAGAGACTAAGTCTTGTGGCGATGTGGCTGTTGGAGTAGCAACTACTTCCATCGGCGCTGTGGTTGTAGGGTTAGTAACTATTTCCGAAGGCTCTGTGTCTGACACTACTTCTGGCAGCACAGCATTAGGGTTTGGGAATTTTTTGTTGTACCTCTCTAGATCGGTTTTCTTAAATACCAAAGTTGGGATTGCTTCTTTGTTGACCCCCTGTACTTCCCAATCATAAATTCCAGTCGACTTAAAACCATTATGTTTGTTCTGGGCACTTCTTGGGCCAGTCTGGTTAACAGTAAGACAAATTCCTGTTTAGGGTTTTTTTACGTAGATTTGCTCTTTGCCATTTACACAATTCGCGGTCCCACTGGGTCTTGAGGCTTTTGAAAACCGCCACATCCAGAGGTTGTAATAGATGTGTGGTATGGGGAGGTAGCTTCATAATGGTGACTTGATTTTGCTGGGCTAATCTAATCAATTGAGTTGAAATATGAGTAGTATGACCATCATATAGATCAACAGTATTGGTCTTTCCTCACCTACATTCGGTAAAAATACGTCACGAAACCAGTTAAAGAATAAAAAGTCGTTTCCATCCATCCCCGTGAACTTGCTGAAACTGCGGTTTGTGATGCAACATTTTGGTCAATCCAATTCTCCATCATATATTTCCCCCTAAACACACACAGTAGTGGAAGCATTTGTCCTACTGCAGAACAGCATAACAGTACTGATGTGTTGTCACGCCCAGACGTACTCGTTTTGCACCAATAGCTCCAACAACTCTGGTGTTCAACGGGTCATGGCAGAACGAGGTTTCGTCGCAATTTAAGATCCTCTCTGGTTTTCCATCAAGATTTAACTCTTTTAACGTTTTTCCTAAAACTTCAAAGAAGTTGTACCACTACCCATGGGTTGATTTGATCGCACCTTACATGTTCAATGTTTTGTGCTTTCTTGATTGACAAGTTGTGCCTAATTCTAAAAGCTATAAACCATTCTACACCAGGCCTTTGATCTTTAAATCTACATTGGATGTTGTTCTGTCTAATATAAAGTTGAACGAGATCCAAAACTTCGTATCGAGATAAGCCAAACCCATTATTGTCCATAACTTTTAAGCAGTTCACTATCTCTTCTTCTTCAGCTGAAGATAAGAATGACTCAACACCACCACCACCAAGTCCATCTCTTGAAGTGAAGTCTTTACCACGTGTGCCCAGAATACGGTGTTTCAGAGTAGACCTGGGAATATTGTAGAATGTAGCTGCTCCCCTAGTGGTCCTATTGCCATTCCTCACATCTTCGATGGCTTTTTCCAAATCCTCTTCGGAGTAGTTTACGCCAGCTCCCCTTTGAGTTTTTCTGATGTATGTTCTCACCATCATCTGGAAAAGAATAAATTAGAAAAAATTAATGCTAGGTTAGAAAAACGTATTTAGGTTAAAGTGTTTTATGAACTAATAAACAAGTTTTTTCATTTATTTATTTTTATTTTTTGCTACATAAATACTTTCCTTACTATAGTAAGAGGGGTGAGGAAAGTAAAAATAACAATAAAATGACAAGTAATGTGCTTGGGATAACTGGGTCCTAGGCGGGTCCAGATACCCCAAGCACATGGTCCATTTACCCCATTTTTGAAAAATGATGGGGGCAACTGGGCCACCCACTCAGGCTCATAACCTAAAAGAGAACATGTGCTATGAATAATATTTAAAGGTTCTATTATGGTTCTAATTTATACTAAATTAACTGTAATGCTGGTTATAGCCTACTTACAGAGAACCTGTAGATATTTCCAAAAGTCCAGATGTCACCACGTTGTTCTATGGAAATCTTGCACTACAAAATTGAAAAAATTGCTATATGAAAACCACAACACTTACAAGCATGAGACTAGTTGTTCAAGATAGATGTCATTGTCCTTCAGTGTTGCCAACCACTTGAAGTGAAATTTCTCTCAACAGTTGTACTGAAAACACCCATGGCCCAGTTACCCCCTGGGCCCAGATACCCCTTACTGACCTTACTATTAAAACTCCAAATAGTAAATTATTGAATAAAAAAGATTCTTATTGTACCCTATTATCTTTACCTATAATTACCACAACCATTCGTAATTTCAGTATAGGCCCTAACTTATTTAAGATGTAAGTTTAGCAGTTTAGTCAATGCCTAGTACTATTAAAATAGGCCTAGTCAAAATACTACTACTTAACTATATTATTTTTAAATCTCCATTTCCTGAATAATAAACTTCCAAAAGAACTGGTGTCAACTAATATTTTAGTCATTTATAATTTTGTATATTGCATATTAATTTCTGATGAAAATTTAATCAGCTCTAACTTTCACTACGGTGTGTCTGTTCGTTTCTCGAGGAGAAATTGTATAATTTGTAAGAAATCAAAATTGATTCATAAAAAGAAAACAACAAAACAATATAAAATTCTGGAATTATTTAATTAACATTTGATTAAACTTATTACTTTGTAAATAAAAAACTATCAATTAATATAACCTAGTACTATTAAAAATAGGCCTAATCAAAATAATACTACTTACTATATTATTTTTAAATCTCCATTTCCTGAACAATAAACTTCCAAAAGAACTGGTGTCAACTAATATTTTAGTCATTTATAATTTTGTATATTGCATATTAATTTCTGATGAAAATTTAATCAGCTCTAACTTTCACTACGGTGTGTCTGTTCGTTTCTCGAGGAGAAATTGTATAATTTGTAAGAAATCAAAATTGTTTCATAAAAAGAAAACAACAAAACAATATAAAATTCTGGAATTATTTAATTAACATTTGATTAAACTTATTACTTTGTAAATAAAAAACTATCAATTAATATAACCTAGATATTACCAAACATGAAATCAAAATTCCATTTTGGTTAGTGAGATTTAATAAGTTTATAGTACTTTAATTAAACAAATTAATATGTAAGTTATCTATTTACAATTGGCTAATTTTGTTTCTTAATGGAATGTAAGAAATATATATTTATAATATATTTACATAATAATTTATTATGTTTAGCCTACAGTATATGATAATATATTTGTTATACATAATAATATAATATATTTGTATAATAGTTTATATTTATTGGGATGTGTTTTCCCAATTTGAAGATTTGGTTACCGGTAGTAAAATTAAATCAAATAACCTAAATGACACAGCAAAACGGGTAGTAACAAGCAAACATTAGGCCTATAATATTTTTCAAATATGTTAAAATTATTATTTATTTTTAATCTTTTCAATATTAGTACATCTATAAATTCACTCAGTTGCAAGATAGGTAGATTGTGTAAAATTATATTGATTGTATTATAAAAACTACTTTCTTTAGTTAATAACAACATTCATATATATAAAAGGAAAACATACATACAACAAAAAACAGGATATTCCTGTTAAATAATAAATAAGCCAAACCAATTTTTTTTGCAAGTAAATATTTGTAAGTAAATGAGAAGATCGATTGATAGAATAACACTTTAACACAAAAGTTACCGATAATTGAATCTTTCATCTCACCCATTCAATTTAAATTTATTTCTTTGGAAAATTCACATATTGCTGTAGGATTTGAGGCGTGTCTCTGTCCTCAGTGTTCATTTGATCTGAGCTGGTGAGCCGTGACCCATCATTACTGTCCCATGATTGGGCTGAATCGTTCACTGTTTCGATCGTCCATGATGATGGAGATGCGGCTGCAGAGGGAATTGATGAAGCTGGTGATGGCACGTACAAAGGTGTCACAATATCATGGACATCTAGAAGGACTTGCTGCAATTTGTGTCTCACAGCAAGTTTTTGGTAAGCAGGAACCATCTTTAAATATGGATGTAGGCTGATAAAAAATTGATAGTCACTGTCTTGGTTTACGGCCGATTTGTCGGTGAACGACTTCAATTTTTGCCGTTCAATTTGCAAAAAGTCTTTTTCACATGATCTGCCCCGAATTTTTTGCGTTTGGACATTGGAGTATTGGTGGGAGGTGGTACCATCAACGTTGGGGAATCACTTGATCAGCAAAAATGACACATTTACTAGATTGGCCATTATTGTTTTATTCTGTGAGAAAATCCAATTTTCTATTACGTTGAATCTGGACAACAGCTTGGTCATTGCAGACTTGATTTCCGAGTTTTCTTCTTTCATTGAACCCAGACGGCGAGCTAATTCCTTGTTATTTTGAGTTACAGACTCAAGTTCAGTTACTGTAACATTCAGGATTGAACTTAAGTCCATCTCATTATTAATTGTAAGATTATTGGTTTTAGGTATAGACCTGGAATTCATCAACCGATCCTCACACGCTCCACAAAACCACTTTATCTTATCTGCTATCTTATTAATCGCATCATACTCAGATCTACTCAAATTGACACATTCAATGTGATACCAGCAGTCACAATAGCCATCACAACCAATGGGGACCAACTCCCTGCATTCTCCACATTTGGAAGAACTGCAGAAAGTATTTCCAGTTTCAGTCATCGTAAATAGCACCTGTTACTTAATAAAGTAATAATTGTCCTTAAAGTATAGTACACAGTTCGCTTATCTGCTTGTCAAAAATAATTAAAAAAGTAAGTAATATATTTGCACACCAAACAAACTTTTTAAGGTCAATACAGTTTTAATGTTGTGTATTCTCAGATTACTACAGTACACATTACTACTATGTACTACTGTATAGTACTGTAATACTTTTTCTCATATTTTATGTTAATATCAATTATCCGGATTATCGATTTTACGGACAAGGTGATTCCCAAATTAATCCGGATAATTGATGCTGTACTATATAAAATTAAGGTCTATTGGATCCAACATGTTTTATAGGAGCGACCACTGAATATAAATTTTATTCTGTCGTTGATGGTTTTATAAGGCCAAACTCTTATAGCAGCCTCTAAAGGGTGTCCCCGTACTCTCTACTGACCTTTTCAGGTATTATTCCTGGACAAAAAAAAAAAAATTATGTTTAAAATTTCCAAAACTCAACAGTTAGCTGAACAGCCACAATTTTGTTTTTTTTTCACATAACAATTTTTGGGTCTTTTCTGTTATATCCCCGCATTTACAAACTATTTTCTATTCTCAAACTATTTTTTATAGAATGAGGGTTAATCGGAAATGTCCAAATAACTATTTATAACTAAACTACTCCATAACATATAAGGAAGGAAGTTTCCAGATTTTGTTGATAATTGATAAGGGTTATCGCAAACGCGTAACTTTACTATTCGAGTCTAGCCTAATAAGTTTGCAGACAACGACGTTGTTTTACATTTTACTGTTAAATGTTGACTGCAGGTAAACATACTGTGACTAAATAGGTTAGGTTAGAACCTTTTAGGTATTTTTTTATTATTATTTTTGCATTTCTGTTACCACAGCAAAATAGTTTGTAAATGCGGGGATATAACAGAAAAGACCCCAATTTTTAATTTGAGAACGACTCTTTGTAATAAATTGAAATTTGGTACATAGCTTTATGACCCAAACACCTAATTCCAGGAAAAAAAATGTTTTTACAATGTTTATTTTCAAAATGGCTGCTGTTTAAAAATTTCAAACCTAAATTACTCAAAAACCGTACATTTTAACAAAAAATTTCAAGACACCTTTTTTGTAGACCTTTTGATTCCCTATCGGATGGTGTAACTGTCAAAACAATCGGATGAAGGATAATAGTTAAGTTAAATAAAATTACAGCAAATGTACATGCAATATTGAAGTATTTACTGTGTTGGTATAGGATGCCAGGTTGAACAATCCAATTATTACACATAACAAATTTAAAAAAGTAACAAATAATTTTGAATATGTCACTATTTCACTATCAGTACATTTTGCCTACTTGAAAAATATTGTTACAAGTAAAAAGAACACTAGAGTTTTAACCCAAAAAAATTTAAATTTTTTTAGTAAATTTAATTGCTTAACGTTACGATTCTGCGCGTTATAAGAAAAATATAGTTATTGAACCACCAATCTGACCGATTATATATTACATTAGATTTTCATCGGAACATCGGAATGGATAAATTTATCACTGAAAAAATCTTAATCCACATATATTACAATATTCTAATAATTTCTAAAAATATATTATTGTGAGTTTTTGAGGAGGAACAAAGTTTGGTATTTCAAAAGATACATATTTCATGTCACTAGTGTCGGTTGAAATAAATCAGGGATAATATAAACTTGTTTTTTATTTATTTTGTGTATGTTTAACTCATTCCCAAATACCTTTAAATCCTCTATATTCGAAAAAATGTTAGCTACAATTTCAAACAATTCTTTATTGTACGCATTTATGAGAAAAGCTATAGAGAATTAATAATTTTTTGAGAACAAATAATGAATAATATGTATGGTGTTTTATATAATATGTACGCCAACCCTACAGCTGCAAGACCGCCTGAAGTAATGCTCACACCAATGATAAAACCTAACCTTGATAAACCAAAACATCATCAAATGTTAACGAAACAATAAAATGCCAACTATCGCAAGTCTAAATATATTATTATAGGCTGATAGGATTTTTTATTACTGATTATAAATTTGTTTTGTCAGTTTAAAGTTAAATGTCAGTAAATAATAATAATTACAACTGTAGATTTGTTACTTTTGAAGTGTTACAAAATGTAAGATATTGTTCTTGTTGTTGATTTACAAATGTAGAAATATAACTTTCTTATCTTTTCCCGAAAGGATCGTTGATTATTTTACTTTATAAAAATAATAATGTTACTAACGTCTAATTTTCAGAGATTATTATTTGTAGACATTGTACACTAAAAATAAAACTCTTACAATATTAATATGTTTAAATGGTGTTACAAAACGCAAATTTAACGTTACATAGGCCTATACGGAAAATAATAAACATCATCGTAACACTTTTCTTTTTTATTATTTTTTTAATAAATACTGTATACTCTTAGTTTAGAACTTGTGTACATCAAGCCGAGAAAAGTACATAGTAATTTGTCCATATTTTCTCGCCTCTCCTGAACAGTGAATCTCGAGTCTGTAAAAATAGAGCTTACGGGAATATTTATGTAATATTCTGGAAATATATAATATGGCATTGCGCTTCGTGACCGGTAAAATATAACTGTCGTGATTTCATAGTTTATTGGCAGGATGGGAATCCCAGTTCTAAATAATTCGACCACGCAGCTGAACCGCTGACGTGAGTTGAGCAAATTTCCAAAATTAAGTTTATAGACCGATATTTTAGGGTTTCGACCAACAATTTGGGAAATAGGTCTATTCGCGACGGTGCTGAATAGCTGCAAAATGGTTCGCACGCCATTCCACATATTGGGATTGTCTTCAATACACAAAGCATTGCGTGCTTCGCACGCCATTCCACATATTGGGATTGTCTTCGATACACAATGCATTGCGTGCTTCGCACGCCATTCCACATATTGGGATTGTCTTCAATACACAAAGCATTGCGTGCTTCGCACGCCATTCCACATATTGGGATTGTCTTCAATACACAAAGCATTGCGTGCTTCGCACGCCATTCCACATATTGGGATTGTCTTCAATACACAAAGCATTGCGTGCTTCGCACGCCATTCCACATATTGGGATTGTCTTCAATACACAATGCATTGCGTGCTTCGCACGCCAAACCTCGTATTAGGGGTATTTTCAACACACAAAGCATTGCGTGCTTCGCACGCCAGCCCCACGGTAGAATCCACCACATTTTCTTTGAACCGGGTACTTCTATGGTATTTCACGTTTTGATCGATTTTGGGGGAACCAAGCGAGCTATAAGGTCGCGTAAAAAAACAAAATGTGCAGAATAACATCTTACATTTATATTTTTAGAAAAAACTCTAAAAAAAATTCATTCTCTTGGTAAAAATCTCAAAAAATAGTTACTTCCGGTCAAAAAACTTACTTCCGGTTGTTGGATTTTTTTGGCTAACGAACTCGTCCGAGCCACTTACACAACCAACACGTGTATCAAATTTGGACCAAATCGGACTTAAAATGCGACCGCTAGAGTGCGAACACATATATACATATATATATATATATATATATATATACATACTTATATATACATATATATATATGAATTTTATAGACACCCCAAAACGTGTTCTGGGGACCATGATCGGTGCTCATTTGCTACTCCCGACCTTGGGTCTCACCATAAGGGCCACTGCAATAGCTCATTTTTCCTATGGAAATTCGCTAATAAAAGTGCGTCACTGCTACCATTTGTGCAATGCGGGCTACGGAAAGTTATTGCTGGCAAATTGAAGGCGTGCCCGGCATTTGTATTCCGTTTTAAAAATCGTCGGTGACCATACGCGAAAACGTTATTTAGGCTTGTTAAAAGTGTAGGCTTAATAATTGTAATTTTAAATTCAGAAGTGCTATAGCTTCACAAGGACTGAGTTGAATAGTTTACCTACACGAGCTATGAGGTAAAATATTGACTTGCTATTATTTAATTCACTAGTAAGCCCCCGTGAAAAATCACAAGCAGATATTCAGAAATACATAATTTAATAAAATACTACTGAAAACAACAGACTTTATCTAGGCCTATCTAACTATGCCGAAGGGGATTTTTAACTCAATAAATGTGTACAATTATATATATATACTAGCTGACCCGTACGGTGTTGCTCGTGGTTGTTGGTATTTTCAGTCTTTTTGACGTAATTGTAATTATTTTTAAGTGTTCGTTGAATACCTGTGCATATCCTACTGTGGTCATGAAAAAATGTCTACGCTATTTAGGAAAGCACTGAAAATTGTATTCCTGTAAACTACTATCTAACATGAAAAAGCTTTAAATATATCGTTTTAATTTATAGTTTTTACTAAGTTTGACTTTCACTTAATTTCATTGACAATGTTGCAAGCACCTACGGCCTTAGAGGAAGCTACGTACGAAATTTCATTCCAATTCGTTCTTATAGGGATTTTTAGTAACTTTGACCCCCCTCCCCAAACCACTTTACAATTTCGAATTTCTTTTAACCCTTTCTTAGCGAGGGTTTAAATTAGCTGGGGGTCGTAGAAAAGATATTTGAATCACTTTGTAACATCCGCGTTAATTTAGGATGTAACAAACTGGTTCAAATAGAGTTTGTAATTTTAAATGTATATAGGCCTAATTAATTAGTATAAGATATATATTGTTTAGTATTTAAATATACAATATACAGTATATATCAAAATAAAGCTAAGAATGTGATATTTCAATGGCATTTAGTTTAATTCAGATGGTTTGTTTAGTTTTCAATAAAATATGTTTAAACTCGTGTATGTTTATTGTTATGCATGGTGTCAAATAATTTGTTTGTTATTATTATTATTGATAGCGAAAATATGTTTTGAAAAGTATTAAAAACTTCATAGTTATGATATATTTTATATAAACAATATTTTAAGCAGCATATCTCTAAGTAGGCCTATATAGATATTTAATAACCAATGTTTGAGTTGAATTATAATTCTGTAAGCATTTTTATTTGTGTTTGTTTATAGTTTTTCAATCTAACCTTAAAAAGCTGTTGGTTTTGAAGAGTATTAAAGTGATTATAAATTTGCTAAGTAATGTTGCTATGGTAATACATGTAAACAAACATAAGCTTTTTATACGATCAGCTGTTTTTGTGAGCTATAGTTTTGAGTTCATACAATAAATGCTGTCCAGTTTCTTCCAAATTTGAAACTTTTTCGGGAAACTTTTCAAACTTTTCTTTACTTATAAACCTTCTATGAACTACTACAAACATTTTAAGACCAAAAATAGCCAAATCGGTCCAGCCGTTCTCGAGTTTTAGCGAGACTAACGAACAGCAATTCATTTTTATATATATAGATATAAAACTGTGGGCCTATTTGTTAAAATGTTGTATTTATATACGTTATTATTATTATATATTTAAAGAAAGATACAGATATTATCTTTTAATTACTTTTTATTTCATATTGATAGATCAAATGATTTAAAAGTTATTAATATTATAGCGAAGAAATTAATAATCGAATATGTTTAAATGTTATACGAAGATATACGAATTTTTCCGAAGTTAAACGAATAGGTATCTCCTCTTTAAATTTGTGTAAACGAATATTATATTGATGTTAAAAGGTTGTATTTATTTACAGTTTATAACCTCAAAGTAAATATTACAGCATATTATAGCATATATTAGTTCTATAACTCATATTTAAAGAAATCAACTTCACAAGAAATTATAATGATTGAAGTTGCATAATCCATAAAGTATAATCTACACTGGGTTTGTTTAAATATTACAGATGATGGGATTTAATGTAGATTTAAATATTTTGTTTTAATATGCATACGTATTACGTACGGACGTACACTCGCTTTTATAGGAGTTAATTCATTCACACAAAATCAATAATTCTGACTTAATTCCCATCCAGTGGGCCTACGGCGTGGCGGAAGTTCCTTTATCCGAATACTAGGATTCGTTTTTACTTTCTATTCGGTAGAAAGCAATATGTAAATCTACATATTTGCAATCCATTATTTATTATTAGCGAATTTCCATAGGAAAAATGAGCTATTGCAGTGGCCCTTATGGTAAGACCCAAAGTCGGGAGTAGCAAATGAGCACCGGTCATGGTCCCCGGACACGTTTTCGGGTGTCATTAAAAATCATATATACATCCTCTAGCGGCCGCATTTTAAGTCCGATTTGGTTCAAATTTGGTACACATGTTGGTTGTCTACGTCGCTCGGACGAGTTCGTCAGCCAAAAAAAATCCAACAACCGGAAGCACGTTTTTTGACCGGAAGTAACTATTTTTTGAGATTTTTCCTACGAGAATGAATTTGTTTTTGAGTTTTCTTCGCAAATATAAATGTAGGATGCTATTCTACACATTTTGGTTTTTTGCGCGACCTTATAGCTCGCTTGGTTCCCCCAAAATCGATCAAAACGTAAAATACCATAGAAGTACCCGGTTCAAAGCCGCGCGGTGGATCCTACCGTGGGGTTGGCGTGCGAAGCACGCACTGCATTGTGTATTGAAGATACTCCCAATACGGGGGTTGGCGTGCATAGCACGCAATGCTTTGTGTGTTGAAGATACTTCCAATACGGGGGTTGGCGTGCATAGCACGCAATGCTTTGTGTGTTGAAGAGACACCCAATGCGGGGGTTGGCGTGCGAAGAACGCAATGATTTGTGTATTGAATGAAGATACCCAAAATATGCGGAATGGCGTGCTAACCATTTTGCAGCTATTAAGCACTGTCCTGAATAGATATATTTTCCAAATTGTAGGTTGAAACCCTAAAACATAGGCCTATAAACTTAAGTTTGGAAATTTGCTCAACTCACGTCAGCGGTTCAGCTGCGTTGTTGAATTATTGTATTTCAAACAGCAAAATAGTAGTCGGAGTTAATTTCTATTATTCTTTGATCATATTATAAAAAAAAGCGAGTAAACGGTTAGTTGAATTTCACTTTTGATGAAAAATTGTTAGTCAGAAATTTAATTTAATTTAATGATATGGATGAAACAACAACGGTTGGTTTTAGATGGAGTTGGTGTAGATTTTGACAACTAACTGCATATTATTACTAACAACAGTAGCGAAGCACGGGCATTCAGCTAGTATACATATATATTATCGTAATCATGTCGTATTTGGTATCATTTTCTTTGAAATTGTGCGGAGGTTACAAATATACCATTATCAGTTATTAAAGTTTGAGTTTTGCGAAAATCGCAGTTACGTATTGGACGCCCTAGTCTATGAGTCATCCTGGCGGGCGGGACGGCTGCATTTGTGTGCGTGTGTGTGTAAGGGTCTCCTAATCCTTCAGGCGCCACGGCAAGGTGAACGGAGTATAGGAGGATAAAGTTATTTCTTTTTCGAATAAATTTCTTTTACATTAAAGAATAGATTTAATGTCACTTACCGCCAACAATCCTTTTGATGTTTCGCACATTTATTCGTACATCGCCGGGCGACAACAACACTCATTAAAACACTTAACTATAGTGTGTATGTATATATGTTGTTGCACCAGTGCATTGGGTTATCAACAGCTGATCGTATCTTAGTGTAAATCTGACTTAGCAGTTCGAAGGTTGGAAGTTGCATCAAGCAGGTTTTATCGTTTTATAATTTATCAGAATGCACATATTATGTAGTTAGTTTTTACACTTATGTGATATTTTTTCACAAGGATATTTTGTGGTGCAAAAGTTACTTGACACTGCTTTAAACAAATAAAGTAATTAAATTTATTACATAGGTACAATAAATACAGTACTTACTATTTATTTAACATTTATTTTTTGTTTCACACTGTTTTCCTTCTTCATTAATGCAGCTTTCGAGTCTTCCGGTATCATTGTTACATCCCTATAGTTCGTTATCACTATAATTCGTTTGATATAATCTACTTATATAAAGCTAGACGGTAACACTGATTGACTGACATTAATTACTAGGCCCTTCCCGTAATCGTACCCACCTCGACCTCATACTTGAATTAAAGCCCGCGACGAGAAACTATTGGGAAAATTGCCAGAAGTTATTATTTTTTAATTTTGCAAGCACCTTTTGGGCGGGAAAGATTTTTTAGATTTTTTTAATTTTTTCATTTTTTCACTTTGAGCGCGTTTTGTAAGAAAACGGTAAGAGATAGCAAAAATTGTTAAATACAAAAATTGTAGAAAATTTAATTTCAAAGAAGAGATTTTCCGTCAGATTCAAGATCCAATCATCCATTTAGCCACTATTCATCCGAGAAGGGAGGCTCCGCCCAACGTCCTTAAAGCTAGACGATTTCACTGATTCACTGACATTAATTATTAGGCACTTCCCGTAATCGGTACCCCATCAACCTTATACTTGAATTAAAACTCTCAACGAGAAACTTTAGGGAAAATTGCCAGAATTTAACATTTTTTAATTTTGGAAGCACCTTATGGGCGGGAAAGATTTTGTCGATTTTTTCAATTTCTTCATTTTCCCACTTTGAGCGCATTTAGCAAGAAAGCGGTAAGAGATAGCAAAAAATGTTAAATACAAAAGTTGTAGAAAATTTAATTTCAAATTAACGATTTTCCATCAAATTTAAGATCCAATCATCCATTCAGCCGCTATTCACCCGAGAAGGAGCTCGGGCACACAATCCTTCAAATTTCCCATGTTAATCTTACGGAGATAATGTTTAATGAGTTTGAGTCAGCTGCCAAATAAAACAGCTCATTTGTGCTCGGTCACCTATGTACAAACGAGCCAAAGATTAACGAGATTCTTTAGCGAATTTTCCACCTGCGAGCGAAGCGAAGCAGCCATCTGAGGCCGAAGGCCGAGGCGGGGTTGGGACGCGAAGCTTCCAGGGGCAGAGCCCCTAGTCTACTTATATAAAGCTAGACGATTTCACCGATTCACTGACATTAATTATTAGGCACTTCCTGTAATCGTACCCACCTCGACCTCATACTTGAATTAAAGCTCTCAACAAGCAACTTTTGGGGAAATTGCCAGAATTTAACATTTTTAAATTTTGGAAGCACCTTTTGGGCGGGAAAGATTTTTTCGATTTTTTCAATTTCTTCATTTTCCCACTTTGGGTGCATTTAGTAAGAAAGCGGTAAGAGATAACAAAAAATGTTAAATATAAAAGTTGTAGAAAATTAAATTTCAAAGAAGGGATTTTCCGTCAGATTCAAGATCCAATCATCCCTTTAGCCGCTATTAACCCGAGAAGGAGCTCCGCCAAACAATCCTTCAAATTTCCCATGTTAATCTTATGGAGATAATGTTTAATGAGTTTGAATCAGCTGCCAAATAAAACAGCTGATTTGTGCTCGGTCACCTATGTACAAACGAGCCAAAGATTAACGAGATTCTTTAGCGAATTTTCCACCTGCGAGCGAAGCGTCCAGGGGCAGAGCCCCTAGTTAGATTATATACACCCTTAAAATGGAATAAAAATGTGTAGGCCTAATTTATAGCGTGAGAAAATATATTCAATAATATAATGCTCTGCAGATTTACTGATAACTGAAAATATACTTAAATTACGTATTTACAATTTTTATGAGTTAAGAATAATTTCTTATTTGAATAATTAATTATGCAATTTCAAAATATGATATAATATTTTTTTGACAATATATTGACTTGTGTAGTTGACCCTTATTCTCCTCTAATATTAATACTGATAAAAATATAAATCGGTCATAGAAATTATCACTACCATCTTAAGCACACCAAATTTTTATTTTAAATATTGAGTGAAGGTAGGCATTTTATTTTTGAGTTTGTCATAATTTTACTTTCTCCATCCTATACGTAGTATATGGAGAAAGTATTGTTTTCGTAAAAATGTTGGAATTTGAATTTTCAGTTGAGTTATCTGTTTTGGTGCTCCCAGAACCCCAAAAAAATTGTTTAGTGCAATTATCTGTGTTGGTGCTCCCTGAACCCAAAAATATTTTTAGTGGCATTTTTTGTTTTGGTGCTCCCTGAACCCAAAAAAGTGTTTTTAGAGTGGTGTCTATCTGTCAGTCTGTCTGTATGTATACACGACCAGAGAGGCGCTATTGGTCTGATTTTCATGAAATTTGGTATGTAGGTACTAAACCCTAATATCTCCAGGCGTTTTTTTCATTTTTTGGAATTTTTAATTTTTAAGGGTAATTTACCCCTAAAAACCCATAAAAAACAACAAAAATGCAAATTTCTCAAAAACGGCTCTAACGATTTTGATCAAATTTTCAGTATTTATAGTGCTTAAGATGCCAAACAAAATGACACCACCCGCTTTTATCAAAACTTCGGCGTTTTATAATTATGGGGAAATGTTTAAAAATAAACAAGCTTGTGTTGTCAATCTAGCATCGCGGCAGCGGCCGCACGGGGTAGCACCACGGTAGCGAGCACGGCCAGTAATTCAAAGGTCGCGCGATCGAATCCCGCCTGGGACAATAATTTTTTTATACGATTGACGTAGGTAGAATATTATTTTTACTTTCCTTACCCTATACAAGGTAAGGTAAGTATTGCGATCGACCCAAAAATTCGATGTCGAGTTTTCATAATATCTTTACGTTTCAAGGCCCCCTGAGTCCAAAAAATGCATTTTTGGCAATTGGTCTGTCTGTGTGTCTGTGTGTGTGTGTCCGGAGTGCACAGGGCAAACGGCTGGACGGATCGAACTGAAATTTACAGGATATCTTCAAACACGTAAACAATTAAACCCATGTAAATTTGAAGCAAATCGGAGGTGGTGTTTTACCGTGGGACCAGTTTTTAGCACATTTTTGGTATTTACTCCAAAACCCCTCTAACGATTTTGATTAAACTTTGCTAACATACTCTACTCAGACCCCCTTAACACGCTATGTACGCTATATAACCTTAAAAATTCGTTGAAAAAAGTTATTACAAAAACGCAAGTTATTTTGTTTGTATCTCCGAAATGGCTGGTCCTATCGACTTGAAAATGGTCTCATTCGATTTAGCGTCCAAAAGAATGTCAAAAAAGATACCCCACTCAACTTTTTCCATTTTTTCAAAAATTGACCCCAAAAACGCCCTTTTTGGGGGCAAAAAATGACTTTTTTTAAACTAGCCGTGTTTGGTATCGACCTTGACATTTTTGGGGGTGAGAAATCGATTGAGACCAAAATTAGGTCCGTGGGATTAACCGTTTTGAAGTTAGTACCGCTTTCTTCGAAACGGATACTCCTATTAACTCGAAAATGGTATCATCAATCTCTCGCTCGAAAAATTTGGTAATTGATACAGCATCTATTTTGGTAAGGAAAGTTGTGTGATGTGCACACCAGATGTTTTTGTTTTGTTCTAAAAAGTAGTAAATAAAATGATTAAAAACAATATTATTTTGACTACAGTAAGTTGGGAGAAAGTTTGTGTCAGTTAACTGATACCGTTTATTTACTTAACTTATTTGTAACCTATTTTTTTTATCATATAGAATTTATATATAGATAAAACACTAGACACATGTACAAATACTTATTAAGTGTTTTCATAAAATGTTGTGTCTTATTTATAACTCTTTTGTACATTTTTGTAAGTTGGGGTGTACCGACACCCCAGGATACCAGTCGGGTGCTTCAAAAGTAAGGACACAACATTAAAGTGATAAGGGTTAAAACTTTAAACCTAATAAAGAAAATAGAAAACATAAGCATTGAATGAAACTTGAATTTCATCTCCTTTGATGTAAGCACATCGAAACCTAAAAAAAAAGAAAAGATAAAACCGTACCACATAAACAAGAATAATAAATTAAACACTCGTGACACCATCGATATAATTAATGTACCAAGGAAATCTCAAAACGAAACTACTTTCACATAAATAACAATTTTACGTCCAAACTAAAGTAGTACAAGAATCTTAGCCGAAACATTTTTTAACCACATTGAAAACAATATTCAACGATAACATACAGGAACATAATATAAGACAAAATCATGTTATTCGGGGACAGCGAAAGGCAAATAAATACTGTACATGAACATCTGAATACAATACACATCCTAACATGAAATTCATTTGTAGTCCAGTCAAACTAGCTCAAAATGGCGGCGAATCGTGCATGGGTTCTAATTTTTTCCATGAATGTGTAGTGAGCGGTCCTCTGAATAACGCCTAAAAAAGTCCCATCGGTTTCGGGTGCCGCAGATGTGGGAGGGGGTCCCTTTTTTGGCTTTTATCTCGAAAACGGTGCGTCGCATAGAAACTTTTATACTCTTTAAAAATTAAAGAAATTAACTGAAATTTAAATCATTTGTTTTGAGTGTTTGAGAGCAATATATCATCATTTGGCGTACATGGACCATACTTTTTTGAAGAAACAATGACAGGAGATAAATATTTGAATATGCTTCAAAATTACATGATACCTAGGCTCATGAGTGCTGAAAATTTTCAGGAAATTTACGTCCGATATGATGGTCCTCCACCACATTATGCCACTGCAGTCCGCGATAATTTTAACGAAACTTTTGAAAAAAGATTCATTGGTCGAAGGGCAGATATTGACATGCCTGAACGTTCATCAGATTTCACGCCAATGGATTTTGTCTTATGGGGTGTCGTCAAGGACTCTGTTTATTCTAAAAAGCCACAGACCGTTGACGAATTGAAAGACTACATAAGCGACGCATTCCACGATTTGAACAGTGAAAATTTATAACCTCAAATTACGCATTTTTAATTTGATAGACAGAAAGGAAGTCATATTATTTTTTTAAAATTAACACTTTTACTTTCTCCACCCTATACGCAGTATATGGAGAAAGTATTGTTTTCGTAAAAATGTTCGAATTTGAATTTTCAGTTGAATTATCTGTTTTGGTGCTCCCAGAACCCCAAAAAATTGTTTAGTGCAATTATCTGTGTTGGTGCTCCCTGAACCCAAAAATATTTTTAGTGGAATTTTTTGTTTTGGTGCTCCCTGAACCCAACAAAGTGTTTTTAGAGTGGTGTCTGTCTGTCAGTCTGTCTGTATGTATACAAGACCCGAGAGGACACTATTGGTCCGATTTTCATGAAATTTGGTATGTAGGTACTAAACCCTAATATCTCCAGGCGTTTTTTTTTCATTTTTTGGAATTTTTAATTTTTAAGGGTAATTTACCCCTAAAAACCCATAAAAAACGACAAAAATGCAAATTTCTCAAGAACGGCTCTAACGATTTTGATCAAATTTTCAGTATTTATAGTGCTTAAGATGCCAAACAAAATGACACCACCCGCTTTTATCGAAACTTCGGCGTTTTATAATTATGGGGAAATGTTTAAAAATAAACAAGTTTGTGTTGTCAATCTAGCATCGCGGCGGCGGCCGCACGGGGTAGCACCACGGTAGCGAGCACGGCCAGTAATTCAAAGGTCGCGCGATCGAATCCCGCCTGGGACAATCATTTTTTATACGATTGACGTAGGTAGAATATTATTTTTTGTTTTGTTCTAAAAAGTAGTAAAAAATAAAATGATTAACAACAATATTATTTTGACTACAGTAAGTTGGGAGAAAGTTTGTGTCAGTTAACTGATACCGTTTATTTTAACATGGAAGCACTCGCTTACTTGTCTATATATGTATCGCCTATTACCTCTCCAACCTCTGACTTGTCTCTACGTAAAAACTTCGTGACGCGATATTTCAGAAAGATAGTCAAGCGAAAGTGCTCAACGGGAAAATAGAAGTTATAATTTCAAAAATTTGACTGCAAATTTTTTACGAGTAAATATAAATAAATAATAATTGTTACATAATTAAATTAATTAATAATAATTAAATTAATACATAATTAATAATTAATACGCCAGCTAATAATTTTCAAAAGAATAAATAAACTTTCTGTTCTTACGTTCCCAATAAATCGTGTGATTCCTGCGACAGATGTACTCGATGTTTTTGGTTAGATATTATAAAAGGGAGCAGCAACAAAGAGGCGCAGTGGTTGAAAATGCACACTCCCAGTCTGCTAACCTATAAAGATGTGTAGGTTCAAGCCTACTCTCCGTTTCGAGTTTAGTTGAATATACGATAAAAGCGTACACACAGAAATGTGCAAAATAAGCGCACATGACGATGAGTCATCGCCTATTCCTAGACGACATAAATTATTATTTTAATATTGTTACCAAATACGTTGTTTTGTGAAACAGAATTGCAACCCTAAAACAAATTTAAATAAACTTTATCAGTTAACTGACACAAACTTTCTCCCAACTTACTGTAGTCAAAATAATATTGTTTTTAATCATTTTATTTTTTACTACTTTTTAGAACAAAACAAAAAAATAATATTCTACCTACGTCAATCGTATAAAAAAATTATTGTCCCAGGCTGGATTCGATCGCGCGACCTTTGAATTACTCGCCGTGCTCGCTACCGTGGTGCTACCCCGTGCGGCCGCCGCCGCGATGCTAGATTGACAACACAAACTTGTTTATTTTTAAACATTTCCCCATAGTTATAAAACGCCAAAGTTTTGATAAAAGCGGGTGGTGTCATTTTGTTTGGCATCTTAAGCACTATAAATACTGAAAATTTGATCAAAATCGTTAGAGCCGTTTTTGAAAAATTTGCATTTTTGTCGTTTTTTATGGGTTTTTAGGGGTAAATTGCCTTAAAAATTAAAAATTCCAAAAAATGAAAAAAACGCCTGGAGATATTAGGGTTTAGTACCTACATACCAAATTTCATGAAAATCGGACCAATAGTGTCCTCTCTGGTCGTGTATACATACAGACAGACTGACAGATAGACACCACTCTGAATCACTTTTTTGGGTTCAGGGAGCACCAAAACAAAAAATTCCACTAAAAATATTTTTGGGTTCAGAGAGCACCAACACAGATAATTGCACTAAACAATTTGTTGGGGTTCTGGGAGCACCAAAACAGATAATTCAACTGAAAATTCAAATTCGAACATTTTTACGAAAACAATACTTTCTCCATATACTACGTATAGGGTGGAGAAAGTAAAAATATACTAAAGGTTTTTACACCTACAGTCTCTAGTTAGGGTGTGTTTCCAGTTTGTAAACATAATATGTGGCACAGTGGCACTAGTTCAAAGCCTGGATGAAGTGGAATATTATTTCCTTCGCGACACCGTTTTGTACGGCAGTAGTTGGGGGGGGGGAGGGGTTAAGTCCTCCTATACTCGGCGCAAATCTTTCGCTGCTAAAATTATATAGGCCTAGTACTGTAACTGTTTTGGTTTCATAAATATAATCGATATAAGGTAAATGTTTTGTGTTATGTAAGGGTTATATTAATAATTTGTTAATATCACTAGATACAGAATTGTTACTTTCTTCTGAAACAACTCGTTCTCAAACTAAGGTTAGTGATTTATTATTTACTAATTACTGAATTTTTAACTCCGGTTTACCGTGATTAAATAAGCAGTTTTAGTTCAGCATAACTGTAGTGAGACTATGCACAATGTTTTTAATGGTAGTTTTTGTGTTTATTTATTGTTGCACTAACATAATATTTGTATTTTAAAGAAAATTTGCCATTAAATTCGCAGGGTTTACCAAATTTTATTTTTGTAAACAATACAAAATTCTGAATGGTAATAATTAACATACGGTTAAAAAATAATAGCTTACATTTCCCTTGGAATAATTTCTAACTGACGAACTTTACGAACATGTTCATACTAAACAGCAATAAAAAAAATTTGGAAAACGGTTGACCCTAAAGGCCATCCCTGTAACTTCCCGCTAAGTTTAATTAAAAAGCAGTTGAAATTTCTTATTTTTTCGAGCTCAAAAGTATGATGAAAGTTTAATAAACACTATTTTTGGAAATTTTGAACTGCCATAACTTTTGAATGAATCAACCGATTTTTATGCGATTGGCGGCAATCGATGCAGTTTTTTAAGTCCATTGAAAGAATCAAAAACAAAAATCTTTCAGATGAAAAGTTTCGGAGAAATTGAAGAAAAACACTTTTTTGATTTTCTTTCGTTCACGATATCTCGCGAATGAATCAACCAATTTTTATGCGATTTGCGGCAATCGATGCAGTTTTTCGACTCCATTGAAAGAATCGTCAACAAAAATTTTTCTGATGAAAAATTTCGGAGAAATTGAGAAGAAACACTTTTTTTAATTTTCTTTCGTTCACGATATCTCACGAACGAATTAACCGATTTTGACCGGACTGGTAGCGATCGACGGTTAAAGGTTAAAAGCTGATTAGATTTTGGAATTGATCGGTAATGCCGTTTAAAAGTTATTCCAAAAAAACCTGATTTGAAAAATTTTATTTCTTAGTTTTTTCGAAATTTCTCAGAACCTACCGGTCCGAATTAGTTGAAATTTTCAGGAAATCTAAGTTTGATGGAACTCTTTAGAACGCCGTTTGGTAGGATCCAATCGGTTAAGCCGTTCAAAAGTTATAAGCGGGTCACATACTTACATACACACACACACATACATACAGACAGGGCGACACCCTCTCGGGAGTGGTCAGGGAAGATTCCTAGGACCTCAAAACGTCGAGATCTGATGAATACTCGATTTTCGAAAAACGGGGTGAAACCAATAACTTCCCGATTTTAGAAAATTGTCAATTTTCTTAGCGGGAAGTTAAAAAAGCTTAAAGGACAAGTAGGCCTACTTTCAGTTATAGAATAGTTAGTGTTTGCTGGCTTTTAGTTATAATTTCCTGTTTGTTGAATCGCGAGCGAGCGTACAATACTGAAACCTTTATTTTAAAATCCAGTGATAGCAAACGCTTGTAGTCTAGGTTTTACTAGGTGTAGACTAGTAACACCCGTTCTCCGTACTGCCAATAACTACACTTTAAACGTAGAGTAGTTTAGTTGTACAGTAGAACTCCAATTGTCCGGATTAATTGGGACCGGACCCGATCCGGATAATTGGATTTTTATCGAAAAAAGTCCGTTTTTAGGAGAAAAACGTAAACAAAACACAATAGAGAACATTTACGGTATTTATTATGAAAAAACAATATCAATGACAATGTTTAAATTACGTAATATTTACAAACAATACTAAATCACTGTAAAATACATTACTTTTTAACATACCAGGCAGAGTCAGCTGTTTTGTACGTTAAATCGATTTCGCGCATCCGTTTGACTATGTTCTTATTCAAATCTGATCCGGATAATTGGCGATCCGGATAGTTTCAGTCCGGATAATTGGAGTTCTACTGTACTGCGGTTCGATTTAATTGCGCCATACCCTGATCCCTTGTTTTCAATAACGTAACTA
>JAGFPH010004708.1:68509-82545 GCA_018207615.1 Philaenus spumarius
TTGTTTTTAATCATTTTATTTACTACTTTTTAGAACAAAACAAAAAAATAATATTCTACCTACGTCAATCGTATTAAAAAATTATTGTCCCAGGCGGGATACGATTGCGCGACCTTTGAATTACTGGCCGTGCTCGCTACCGTGGTGCGTGCGGCCGCTGCCGCGATGCTAGATTGACAACAAAAACTTGTTTATTTTTAAACATTTCCCCATAATTATAAAACGCCGAAGTTTTGATAAAAGCGGGTGGTGTCATTTTGTTTGGCATCTTAAGCACTATAAATACTGAAAATTTGATCAAAATCGTTAGTGCCGTTTTTGAAAAATTTGCATTTTTGTCGTTTTTTATGGGTTTTTAGGGGTAAATTGCCTTAAAAATTAAAAATTCCAAAAAATGAAAAAAACGCCTGGAGGTATTAGGGTTTAGTACCTACATACCAAATTTCATGAAAATCGGACCAATTTATTATTATTTATTATTATATAGGGGGTTTATGTGATCCACCACCGGGACCCACTGCACCTAAACCATGAGGTCCTCTGTGCCCCATGTCCAGGCAGTAGTTCACATCAAACCCGCCCTTTTTGCGAACCGAAGAAGTCCGTGGGGGCCTTCCTCTCGTATATGACTGGTGTCAGGATATCCTTGTCCGAGATATTTCTGCCTCATTGATGCGAGGGCATCACATTCGCATAGAACGTGGAAAGAAGTTTCCTTCTTCTCTCCACACCTTCGACATAATGGGTTGTTCTCCAGCCCCATTAGGTGGAGGTGCCTCCTCAGAGAGTTGTGTCCCGTCAGTAGACCGACCAACAACCTCACTTCCGGCCTGCCTAGACCCAGCAGTGTTCTGCTTAGGCGTCCATCCAGGCCTTCGGACCAATAGTGTCCTCCCTGGTCGTGTATACATACAGACAGACTGACAGACAGACACCACTCTAAAAACACTTTTTTGGGTTCAGGGAACACCAAAACAAAAAATTCCACTAAAAATATTTTTGGGGTTCTGGGAGCACCAAAACAGATAATTCAACTGAAAATTCAAATTCGTACATTTTTACGAAAACAATACCTTCTCCATATACTACGTATAGGGCGGAGAAATTAAAATTATGCAGGATATTATTCTTCACATTTTCTTTTTTTACACGACTTTATAGCTTGTATGGTTACCCCAAATTCGATCGAAACGTAATATACCATAAAAGTACCCGGTTCAAATTATCTTATTATCCGACGCCCAACGGCCTATTTTGTACTCTGCGAGCAAAGCGAAGCAGGCCGCAAGGCCGATGTACAGTGGATCGAAGGAGTGCGCGCGTCGAAGCTGGAGGCTTAGGTGCACACAAATTCTACTAATATATTTCATACACACAGGAAGCTATTCAGCACCTTCATGAGTAGATCAATTTCCCAAATAGTTGGTTGAATACCTAAAGCATGTAGCCAGCCCTGCACTTAATTTTCGAAATTCACTCAACTCACGTCAGCGGTTCAGCTACGTGGTCGAATTATTTTTATTTGCCATTACAAAATTTATCTCTTAAGTTAAATCAAATAATCTTAACTAAATAATTCAGACTCATATTTCGTTTTGTTGATTTCTCTGATTCTTCTCAAGAAACAATTTTGATTTCTTACAAATGATACAAATATAAATTTCTCTCTTATATTTTACATTATTTAGAAAAAGGACAAAGTTTAATTTTATGAGGATTGGTGACTACAATTGGCCAATGTCACTGTATAGCTCGTCAGAAGAATCAGTAATTGCAAGAAAATGTATACTAGACTACACGTCATAGTTCTCTTGATACTGTATGTTTATCGTATTACGATATAATCAATACGGGGCAGGATAGGCAATCGAGTGGCAGCAGTTAGGGGTGAAGGGTGATAGAATAGAGTGAGTAGGTGTAGAATAATCTATACTTATAAAAGCCAAATACCATTGACTAATCACAGTTTCTCCAAAACCACGAGGCCTACAGACATGAAATTTGGCACTAATACTCTTTATAGGCTCTAGACGCGCACTAAGAAAGGGTTTCCGAAAATTCGAAATTTTAGGGGGGTTTTGGGGGGTCAAAGTTACTAAATCACGATTTCTCTAAAACCATCGAACGGATTGGAATGCAATTTAGTATGTAGCTTCCCCTAGGGCCATAGGTGCTCGCTAAGAAAGGGTTTTAAAAAATTCGAAATTTTAGGGGGGTTTGGGGGGGTCAAAGTTACTAAAAAGAAACACCGAATGGATTGGAATGAAATTTATTATGTAGCTTCCTCTAGGGCCCTAGGTGCTCGCTAATAAAGGGTTTAAAAATTCAAAATTTTAGGGGAAGTTTGGAAGGGGGTCAAAGTTACTAAAAATCTCCATGAGAAATACATAGTGTAATATATTTATTGATATAATATATGTTTTGTTAATATACATTTAACTTTGATTTGTCTATCCGTGCAAAGCCGGGTCGGGCCACCTAGTGTATTTATATTATAGCAAAAGACCTGCGTGTATAATATACAATTATTTAAATGTATTATACTACGTTTAGTTCCCTTGATACTGTATGTTTATCGTTTTACGATATACAGTAATCAATTACGGGGTAGGATAGGCAATCGAGTGGCAACAAAATCTGATTGAAAACAGAAATCATAGGTAGTTTGGTTGAATGTCTTTTTTTTTTTTGCGGAGGAGGGGTTATACTGCAGGTAGTAAATTGTAATGTAGATCACAGGTGTTAACCTGTAATACAAATTTATATTTCTTCAGTATCTTGTCAGTTTCTAAAATCGTGTTTAGGGTATCATGAAAGGAAAGATCATGAACACTGGCTGACGTGTTCGTCTTTATGACAGTTGAATTACTCAGGCCTGAAACAAGGCACCACAATAAAATTTGATTAGTCATAAGGCATATTATGATACCTTTTTTCAGGCCTGAGTAATTCAACTGTCATAGATAAACATATAGACAAACGAGTGATCCTGTGTTTAGTTCTTCCTTTCATGGATACCCTTAACACGATTTTAGAAACTGACAAGATACTGAAGAAATATAAATTTGTATTTCAGGTTAACCCCTGAGATCTACACTACAATTTACTACCCGCAGTATAACCCTCTCCAATAAAATAATAGGTTATATATCATTGTTATTAGTATCAATTTGGTGAAACCTGACCGACTGACGATACCGAACACATGGGGCGCTAGTCAAACTCTAGTTTATTTTGTTTATTGTTTGCGGATTTATCTATATTACAACGCTGTATTATATTTTGCATTTATTTACGAATACTCTAAACATGGTATTCAGTAGTATGTTCACACCGAATTTTGAGTTATGTTTAGTTTTATTGCTGGATTTCATTTTTGTTCCACTTCTGTTATTGCGTTTGTTTGTAAGTAGCCTATATCGTGTTATTTATTTATTAGTCTATGATGTGACTGGTTTGTGCTGAGTACTTCCACATTTTCTACAGTTTGTTATTTTGTTTTTGAAAAATAATTACAAAAACGTGTTTTAATGTTGTAGTCAAAGTGGACAAATATTTTCACTCAATAAATGACCACATTTTTAACTTTATTGACCGAGCGAAGCGAGGTCTCCGTTTTAACTCGACCGTTCGGCATTTCGTCTGTGTGTCTGTATGTCTGTGTGTCTGTCTCACGATTACGGCCAAACGCCTTGACCGATTTTGATGATTTTTTGCATGAATGTTCCTTATTCCTAGGCCAAGCCATGTATATTTAAGGTTTTTTCCATTTTTAATTTTTAACCCCTTAAATAAAATAAAAATGGCGGCCGCACCGTTTCTCTCAATGTAAGCTTTTTTCCAAAGCCAGTTTGTGGCTTAACCGTAAGTCGAATTTAAAAACTAATAGCATTTTGCTAATAGCAAATTTGATTTTCAACAAAATTGTATTCTTGATTTTTTTCCGTATCTCTAACGGTAAGCTCACAAAATGGCCGTAAACTTAAAATTTGTTAAAAATCGTCCAAGTTTTTGTACTTCAACCATGTTTTTATACGTTTATTCTAAACCAATTCAAAAGTGTTCCATAACTTTTTTGTAGATAAAGTTTCAAAAAATTCATATATGCCAGTAAAAAAAATAATTGAAGTAAAATTTAAAAAGTTAGTAGCTCAAGAAACAAGCATGTTCAGTAACGAAAGGAGAAGTTCAACTTTAGGCCTACATAAAAAGTAGTAAACATTGTTGTAATTTTTTCATAAATGTCAAAAAGTTTCGTAATTTAGTTCTAAATAGAATTGTATAAAAATATTTATCAATTTCAAATTTATTATTTTGAAATCACCAGTTTTTATGTTCCTACTGCAAGACTGCTAACAAAACTAAGCCTGTTTTGAATAGTAATTTAGAAATATATCCTTTGCCCAAAAATGACATATAATAATAAGAAAGTGTAGAGAATAAATCAAAGCATTAAACTGTATACTTGTAAATTATCATTGTAAATTTCATAAAAGTATTTGACTTAGCTTTACTTGAATTACAAAATGAGACGAAACAAATGAAACCTCTCGGCGATAAAGGATATACAAAAAATTACCGTTGGTCACCGTGGGAAGTGTTGGTACATGGGTTGAGATCACTATCACGACGTTTTAACATCGTTTGTTTTCATTATTTCTAATATTGGAATATGATATATGATATGGAATTTATGGAACTGTAAATACATTGTTACGTTTTAGTTATTTAAGTATGTAAATATTTAATTCTATGTTGCCCCTATATAACGCTATATTTTTAGCTATCTGACGCATTATTAACCTAAATAAAACACAATGCCTCTAAAAGAAAATCTTTAGCAGTTAAAGCTCAAGAAAAGAAGAAAAAAACCAGAACTAGAAATCCCGGAATCCCGGGAATTGCAAAATAATGTTTCACTGGCTAAACCTTGTGCTTACTTCCTTACTGACACACTATTTTTAACCTACTAAGCTCAAAACCACATTTGTTATTTCAACGAGCGAGGTCTACTGTTCACAGAACTACTAGTAAAATGAGATTACATTTTTATCCCAGTGGTCATCAAAGTTAAATCAACGGAAGCATTATCTAAGGAAATGCACTTTTAGGAAATCCTTTTGTTGTTTGATAATAAAACTTGTAGTATTTTGGCGCTTGAGCAGTGAGTGTGGCGGTGTGGGATAAATCAATTAAATGTTGGCAGTGGTTGGTTAGTGTTAGGGCGTGCGGCCAGCTGGTAGCTACTTTGCGGCAGTAGTACATTGGATCAGCCGACGTAAGCAACGCTAACCTCTCTACTGTATACCTGTTGGCATGTTACCGGCTCGTAAAGTGAGTATTCTTATCGCTTCTTATCATGCATTGCCAACCAACTGAAATATTAATATTTGTTTCGAGGTTATGTCAACGTTTGTTTATTAACTTTGACGTTTAAGTGAATCAAAAACATTAAATGTATTAGTAATCGTTTAAAGTTTGACAGCGATTACTATCGCTTATGGAAATTAGTAAATGTTTTGCAAATCAAACCAACTACATAAACCACTGTTTAGAATTATTGTAATTGGTAATTTTAAAATATATCGTTTGAGATTGGATTACGTTCTTTTTGTCTGTTATATTCGGAAAGAACAACGTCATAATTTTGGAAATAAATGCATTTTTGAATGATTTCATAATTCAATATTACTTGTTAACAATCGCTTCTGTAAACCTTAATAATGCTTAATTTTGCATAATAATAATAATAATAATTTTGCTCACAGTTTGCTCTCAGAATCTGTTTCACGCGAACAAGAAGGACAGAAAACCGAAAGTTTAACGATTTTGTATAAAGGTTGCTTACATTTAGGTCTCTCTGTTGGCTAAAATAAGTTGACTCAATTTTTCAGTAATAATAACGGGACGTGGTTTTATTAGGTGATCAATTGGTATTTGATCAACTTAAGCTAGCCAGTACTTGGTCCGCTAAGGGATTTAAAAAAATAATACATTTAAAGTTTTACAAAACAACATTTTATATCATAAAATGATAAGTCTCTTTATATTAAAATATATAATTTACTTACCGGTATTTTGATTGTTGAAAAATATGTTTCTCCGGGAACCGGTACTGTAGTCAAACTTGAATCATTGATGTTAAACTTAAAGGGTTAAAATCGTAATTCTTTTGGAATAATTTTCTGTCGAAAGTAGGCTATCATTTAAGAAGTTGTTTTTTTAGACAACAATTTTTAAAATCTAGAGGTTTTGTTATATTTAAATAAAATGCATTTCAAAGTCCCAACCTTCAACTGAGTTTTGTCGGATGTTCACAAATTGTTCACATTACAAAAGACTCTTTCTCTAAAAAAAAAAACACGATCAAAATTAAACTAATTTGAAACAAATTTAAACTTTGTCAAATAACAAAATGTGTCAAAGTGTTTTTCGCTCGCACTAGTTGTCAGAAACAATATTTAACTCTCTATAATTTACTGTAGTTAAAAATTTAAATTGTTTAAATAAAAGTATTACATTTATTTTCTGCTAAACAAAAAATTGGGAAATTGATACAAATACAAAAACTTAAAAATACGTTAGGTCTACCTTAATCTAAACTGACAGGATTAATTAATCGTATATATAGGAATAATATTTTATCTCAGAACTATCATGAAGGATAATTTTAAGAGATGTTTAATTTAAATATTGACAGATGCTACAGTTATACAATTAACACAAACAACCATCGAAAACTATGTTTAATTTATAAAAGAATTACGAAATGTATTAAGTTTTTTTTTAACAAAACGAAACTTAATCATTCTCGTGTTTTATAATTATCCTTAAATAAGCCTGCCACTAACATTGGTGTTATTTATAATGAGAAAGGTGTGTATATAATTCCTCATTGTTTCATTTAATGGTTTTTACAATAGTATTGGGCGTTTGAGTTTTATAAAAAACGCTTTCTCGTAGTTTGTCAAATTATTAGATTATAGATGCAATTAGATTTAAGTAGATGTTTTGTATTTTAAATATTTATAATGTTTATTTTTTAACTTTAACGCCATAAAGAAGTAATTACCTCATTCATTTACAAATAAATGTAGACCAAAATGAGATTTTAATTTTTTTTTTGGTTCATAGTTTTCCAGCTTATCGCTGCCTCAATTCCAAATTTATTGTCGTTGAAACTGCACTTTTTATATTACTATTTTGATTGTGAACTATTGGAGATGTGCTGAGATAGTATTATGACTACGTATCGTTATGATTTGTAGTACTATATTGAGTAGTATATGAGTATATGTAGTAGTATATGAGGAACTGAGAGTTTACTCATACGGGCCTACTAATAAATTATAGTAAATAATAAATGTCACGATCTTTCATTAAAACTTGATCGTTTTATACAATAAATTTTTTTAGGGTAAACAATATCCTTAATTTGTTGGCGGTCATGGAAATAAATAAGAGGATTTTTAAAACGTAAGTGATTTTAGACATAAAAAATTCACAGTAATTAGCTTTTAAAAAGGTAAGGACATCATAATATTTAAGAAACGAAAGAGTGGCACCAGCTCCCATTTCTAAATTGACAGTTTCAGTACCAATCATTTTAATCCTACACTTAATAAACGGTACCAGAAACTGGCACGTACTTTCTCACAAACATATTTAAATTATGTTAGCCTTTTTAAAAGCTAATTGCTGTAAATGTTTTATCTTTAAAATCACTTACGTTTTAAAAAATTCTCATAATTATTTTCATGACCGCCAACAAATTAAGGATATTGTTGACCCTAAACAATTAATTGTATAAAAGATCCAGTTTTAATGAAAGATCGTGACATTTATTATTCTACTAGCTGAATACCCGTGCTTCGCTACGGGGAATTTTTTTGCATCACTATGTTACCATAGTGTATTAATACCACAATGTATTTTTTAATTTATCTAACAATTTTTTTAAAAACAACTTTAATTACCTAGTTCTTTAAGAGCTAGCTGGGTCCTCTATATCATTGCAAGAGTTGAGTATTTGCTTAAATGTTTTCTGGTATACCGTTTTGAAAATACATCACGCTTCTTAAAATTTTAGTACTATCCGAATCGTAAGTGTTGATCTATTTTGTATGAAGAACTGAATCCGTTTTTTCTTCAAACGAAACATGATATTGGTTACATCAATTTTACCAAAACATAACAGAATATCCTGTATGGCCTCGTAGAAGTCAGTAACGTATTACATTAAATGGAAGCTTTAATAAATCATTTTCGTTGCTATTATTAATCTTGGGACCCGCTTCCTTTATTGATCAGCTGTAAGCCTATAATACTGTATATGGAATAAACACAAAGGTCTCACTAACATCATTGGGTAGATGAATTAGTAATAATAATATTAAAGGCTTTTAAAATATTAATCTGTAGGTTTAAAGTTATTTAGATAGCCTATACAGTAAAATAACTTCTGATTATTCTTAATGTAAATTATCGTTATGGAGTAAGTGTGTTAGTATAGCTTTCAATGGCTACACATTTCTATGTTGGCTTTTTTTTTGAGACGGTTGAAGTTACCACTCTAATAAAAATACAGGATGAGAAATTAAATAATTACTATCATACAATGTTCCAGTATACACAAAAAGAATAAAAGTGAGTGCGTAATTAAAAATTTGTGGTACATTAATAGAAAAATATATCTTCAAAAATATTGATCTACTGCTAAGTAGAACAGGGACATTTGTGAAGATGGATCAGAAAAGTTCCGTGAAAATAAATATCGCTAACTTACTCTTGGTAAAAGAATGTTTCTAATAAATTATATAAGTTTTAGCAAAAACATAGTATACCGTAAAACTTTGTTTGCCTGATTATGTTTAAAAAGTAATTACTATGTACTTTCTATGAAAAAGCTTCTTTTGAAATTTAAAATTTTGTGAAAATACTTGTCTAAAATATATGCTACGTTTTGTTATCAATACCACTACAGTAAAGACCACGAAAGAATACCGTTGAGGGACGGGCTTGTGTACACTGAGACCTTGAACGCTCCAATCGCCTTAGTGCGACGTTGTCACGCTCTTCCCGCGCTTCTAACTGAACGCGGCTGACTCAACGCATTTATAATTCTTTAAACTGTGCGCTCAAGCCTCGAGCGGTAATTACCAGGACTGTTCGAGACTAGTAGATATGGCAACGCTGCGCGCCCATCCTATTGGCCGCCAAGCAACGGTATTCTTTAGTGGTCTTTAATATAACCACTCTCTGAAA
This sequence comes from Philaenus spumarius, assembly GCA_018207615.1. NCBI lineage: Eukaryota > Metazoa > Arthropoda > Insecta > Hemiptera > Aphrophoridae > Philaenus > Philaenus spumarius. Next base: position 77,774 of record JAGFPH010004708.1, read on the forward strand.
AATCACACACGAACAAATATTTTTTATTTTATGTTATTTTAAACTACAATCAGTCAAGAGACTATAATTAGATTAGCTAAAGATAAAATGGTGTTATGAAGATAGAAGAGTAACCGCCCCGCAATTCTTCCTAGTCAGACAGCATGCCCTTCCGCTTCAATCTTCTGACGAAACATGGTTTTAACAACAGCCTGGCAAGAGGGTTAGGATGTCCCGTTTCATGTGACTCTTACTTCGACGAACAATTTCCACTTGGATCGTTGGCATGTCCAGATAGTTATTTATCTCTGAGATACTAGTATACCTTGGTGGATTCAAAATAACTCGTAGAATGTTATTTTGGGCCCTCTGCATGCATCGTATAGTGGACTTGCTTGCAGTGCCCCAAAGTTCAATGCCATAGGTCCAAATAGGTTTAAGGATTAAACAGTATACTAAAAGTTTGTTGTTGAGAGACAGAGCAGATTGTCATCTAGGAGCCAAAGTAGGTTTCTGAAACGATTGTCGATCGCATCTCTTTTGTTCCTGACTTGATTTTTATGGTCAAACGACGATTAAAGTAGAATCCAAGATACTTGACGCATTCGGACTGAGGCAAAATATCATTCCCCAACTTAACTGGGGCACATATCTCTTTACGAAGAGCAAAGGTAACGTGATGTGATTTGGATGCACTGGCTTTTATACGCCACATAACTAACCAGGCATTTGTAATGTCTAATTGTCGTTGCAATCCGCTACTATCTTCGTCTGAACCATTACTACGCGAGAGGAAAGCAGTATTATCTGCAAACGTTGCAACAGTAATGCCTGGTAACTGTGGCATATCACATGTGACGATATTGTATAACACAGGGCCCAGTACCGAGCCTTGTGAACACCTGCGCAGCAGTTATAGAGGGCAGACCTTGCCTCACCATGCCTAACCTTGAAATAGGTAGATAGATAAGAGTCCAATACCAGGAGCATTGAATGGGACAAGAATTTCTTGATCTTGCACAGCGACCCTCGTGCCAGACCTTGTCGAATGCCTGCTGAACATCCAAAAATGCCGCTGAGCAGTACTCCCTCTTCTCTAAGGCTTGTCTTATAGTATGGTAAACCCTGTGAGCCTGCTCGGCAGTAGAATGGCGATTACGAAATCCAAACTGATGGTGCGGAATTAAATGAGACTCTTCAACACTCTGCATGATTTTTGGCAAAAATAATCTTTCCCACACTTTTGACGGCACAGGAGAGAAGCTAATGGGGCTATATGAACTGGTATCACTGGGTGATTTTCCAAGTTTGTCTATCAATAATTATCTGTGAAACCTTCCTTATAATCGGAAAGTAAGAAAGCCTAAGAATTGAATTAAAGAGATGTAACAAGAACACCAAACACTTTCCGGGAAGTTCTTTCAGCACTTTCGGGGTAATCAGGTCAAAACCCTGGTCCTTATATCCTCCAGCGCTGCTACTAACCTACGAAGTTCAGAGATTATTGCCGACATGGTTTACTTGCTGTTTCACTTTCCTCCATACTGTACATTACATTTAAGCCATATACCATTATCACTAGGAGCGCCTTCAATTCCGCGTTGGTCTTTCTCCCAAAGTATGTTTTCCGAGTTCTCATGCTTTTTCGACATTACCCAGATTATGTAAGGTAGAAAGGTTATATTTATGATTACTTTTTTATTTCTTGAGACGTATCTGCCTTCAAATTATCTTAGCAGTTCATAAAATGCACTATACATTTCTCAAATAAGATTCTTTGAGTTGTAAAATTGTATGAAGTACATTTGTTAGGTTTGTGTAAAGTTTTTGTATTTGGTTAGCCGTCAACAATGGTTTGGGGGTTGCATGACTACACGACAAACAGTGGCTATAAAAATGTTCGTTCTATTGCTCTTCATAGTTTTAATGTTGATTGTCTTCTTACTTTAACAAAACATTAAAAGGAAGATGCCACATTTATTTTCTCTTTCAAATTTAAATCTTACATTAACACGACTTTTTACTAGGCCCACTTTATCAATGTCTACACGATCAATTTAAACGCAAGCAAATTAAGAGCATTTAAATTAAATGACACAGTGGATTGAGGTAACTAGTAAGTATGTTAATTTTGATTCTAAACGTTTCCCAAAAAACTAATTTTTTGAAAACATCTCATTTTAAGATTTTAATTTTCAGTTGTCAAATTTGTAGGTTAATGAATACATTTTGTTATGTAAACTTTGAGTTTGTGTTAATACAGCTAGATTATGGCATTCCAAGATAAAATACTACAGTAATATTCCTTAGTTTCAGTTAGTTGTAAGCTCTACAACATCCAAAACTTCGTGGGAAAATGTTAAAACTCGCTGATTTGACTTTTTTATTATTATTTTTTCTGATAAGACGTCTGTTTAATCGTCATTATCTAAAGTTAGAAAAAAAAAGAAACTTAAACCGTTTACATTTCACACGTAGTTCTTACACAATCTTATTTATAAGTGCTACTTTTGATTTTCTTTTAATAGGGCCCATTTAGACATAAGTAATTTACTTTCTCAAATATTCCGGATTGGCCAAAAGTCATTTAAAGCTTGCAGTTATTTTCACGGAGTAGTTATTTGACTCAGCCGTTTTTTCTACAGCACATTTGTAATGAAACAAAGATGTTTTCAATTAAGGTATCAGTAGTTTAGCTTTAAGTATTTTTATTCAAGTAATGAATTCATTTTAAGTATCCAGGTCACTAATTGATTAGAATAAAATTGCTTACCTTGTTTCCATCAAGTGACCTCTTTTTACTTTCTCCACCCTATACGTAGTATATGGAGAAAGTATTGTTTTCGTAAAAATGTTCGAATTTGAATTTTCAGTCGATTTATCTGTTTATGTGCTCCCAGAGCCCCCAAAAATTGTTTAGTGCAATTATCTGTGTTAGTGCTCCCTGAACCCAAACATATTTTTAGTGGAATTTTTTGTTTTGGTGCTCCCTGAACCCAAAAAAGTGTTTTTAGAGTGGTGTCTGTCTGTCAGTCTGTCTGTATGTATACTCGACCAGAGAGGACACTATTGGTCCGATTTTCATGAAAGTTGGTATGTAGGTACTAAACCCTAATATCTCCAGGCGTTTTTTTTCATTTTTTGGAATTTTCAATTTTTAAGGGTAATTTACCCCTAAAAACCCATAAAAAACGACAAAAATGCAAATTTCTCAAAAACGGCTCTAACGATTTTGATCAAATTTTCAGTATTTATAGTGCTTAAGATGCCAAACAAAATGACACCACCCGCTTTTATCAAAACTTCGGCGTTTTATAATTATGGGGAAATGTTTAAAAATAAACAAGTTTGTGTTGTCAATCTAGCATCGCGGCGGCGGCCGCACGGGGTAGCACCACGGTAGCGAGCACGGCCAGTAATTCAAAGGTCGCGCGATCGAATCCCGCCTGGGACAATAATTTTTTTATACGATTGACGTAGGTAGAATATTATTTTTTGTTTTGTTCTAAAAAGTAGTAAATAAAATGATTAAAAACAATATTATTTTGACTACAGTAAGTTGGGAGAAAGTTTGTGTCAGTTAACTGATACCGTTTATTTGTATTTGTGACGCGTTTAGGGACTTTTAACCCATCTTCAGACGCAATATATATAAATTATTCAACCTATTTGTGTAATTAATTTTAATGTTTGACATCATTACTCGGTTGAGTAATGTAATTACAAAATTACTCGGTTGATTAATTTATACATTGTGTCTGAAGATGGGATAAAAGTCCCGAAACGCGTCACGAATACAAAAAAGAGGTAATTTGACGGAAAGAAGGTAAGAAACTTTATTTTTATTCGAGGCTTAGTGGAAATGCGACTGTAGTTACAATAATATAATTGATTTATTTGTAGAGTAGGCCTACTTTCCTGACACCAAGGGTTTAACACATTGAACAAAAGGTTGCGGCAAACTGATCAGTAGATCTTCTTCATTAAGATCTACGCCCGTTTCTTTCACTACAGAACCAAAGTTCAGCGCTTTGTACCAGTCACATAAAGTTACTGAAAGTCCAGGTCAAAATAAAAGCTTCTATGGATACGTGTTTACTAACAACGTTTATAAAAACATTATATTGTTTGATATAGTTTCATTTAAGATTTATACAACTTGTGTGCATTTATACAACTTCAGATAATTCATACATACTGGTGGAGGAAATTTAAAATTTTTAAAACTTCATATTATAAACAACTTACTATATATAGAGCAAAATAGAGACTACGAGTCAATTATTAATTTTGTTGGACCTTCTTGAAACTTTCGTGTAAAAGAAACAACATTAACTTTGGTATTTATTTACTTTAACTTGTCAATCAAAACTACTATAAACACACAAACCTGAACTTTTTTCTTAATAAATATAGTATTTATACACTTCACTGATACAAAAAAAAACAATATTTAACCATCTTCAACACGTACAACATTAAAAACTTTCAAATCAAAAGTACGTTATGGAAATTTACATTGTAAAGTGCCGACTTCTAACCGTCCTGCCAGCGTTGCCGGATTGTTCTTGTTCTTTTTTGTGTAAAAACGAACAGTTTAGGCAACTCATTCTAATTATAAATAATGTGATAATACGACGAAATATTATAATTATAAAAATATTATAATCATACTGTTATCGGCAAAATACTGTGACTAAACAGTTTAGGTAAGTCCTCTAGTTTTTTTTAACTCTAATTATATAAAGTGATAATACGACGAAATATTATAATCATACAAATATTATAATTAT
>JAGFPH010004708.1:88711-99486 GCA_018207615.1 Philaenus spumarius
TTATTTTCCAACCGATTAAAACAAATAAAAAACCAATCGATAGGGAATTAAATTTTCTAAAAAAAGTTATTCTTGACATTTTTTCGATAAAGCGCTAGTTGTTTCGTTATTTCCATTTGAAAATTTTGAAAGGCCGCCATTTTGAAACGGTTTAAGAATTTTCATTCACATTTGGCACAAAGATAGCGGCCTATAAGATGAACATTTTTGGAGAATCTCAATGCTGTAGCTCAAATAGTTAAGGAGTTATGAATGTTTTTGTAAAAAACACATACAGACAGACAGACGGAAAACTAGGCACCAGAGACCCATGTTCCTATAGTGAAATGTGTTTGTCTTGACCTAAGCAATAACGCTATATACCTTTGTCCAGAGAGTTACGGGACACCCTGTATTAATATTGTTATTGGGTTCCTCATCTTTTTTATCTAGAGTTTAAATCAGTAAACGCGAATTGTGAACCAGTTATTTAATTATTATTCATTTAATATTTATGATAGTTTGATAGTTCTCACGTTCTCACTACCACTAACCCAACATTTATATTTTAAACATTTTTCTTTACACAAATTTTATTGAGAAATTAATAATAGATAAAAAATAAATAATGTTCAATACAATAAAATAAATTAAGCAATTTCTTTATTTTATGAATTATTTGGAATACTGTGGATTGTACGTTTAATATTTTATCGAAATAGACAACAAAGACACTATTTTTTTAAAAGCTGAATAAAGTTTGAAAACGTGGTAAATGGATTTAGGAGAAGATAATTGTGGTAATCTATTTTTACTTTCTCCACCCTATACGTAGTAGTATTGTTTTCGTAAAAATGTTCGAATTTGAATTTTTAGTTGAATTATCTGTTTTGGTGCTCCCAGAAGCCCCAAAAAATTGTTTAGTGCAATTATCTGTGTTGGTGCTCCCTGAACCCAAAAATATTTTTAGTGGAATTTTTTGTTTTGGTGCTCCCTGAACCCAAAAAAGTGTTTTTAGAGTGGTGTCTGTCTGTCAGTCTGTCTGTATGTATACACGACCAGAGAGGACACTATTGGTCCGATTTTCATGAAATTTGGTATGTAGGTACTAAACCCTAATATCTCCGGTTGTTTTTTTCATTTTTTGGAATTTTTAATTTTTAAGGGTAATTTACCCCTAAAACCCATACAAAATTACAAAAATGCAAATTTTTCAAAAACGGCTCTAACGATTTTGATCAAATTTTCAGTATTTATAGTGCTTAAGATGCCAAAAAAAATGACACCACCCACTTTTATCAAAACTTCGGCGTTTTATAATTATGGGGAAATGTTTAAAAATAAACAAGTTTGTGTTGTCAATCTAGCATCGCGGCAGCGGCCGCACGGGGTAGCACCACGGTAGCGAGCACGGCCAGTAATTCAAAGGTCGCGCGATCGAATCCCGCCTGGGACAATAATTTTTTTATACAATTGACGTAGGTAGAATATTATTTTTTTGTTTTGTTCTAAAAAGTAGTAAATAAAATAATTAAAAACAATATTATTTTGACTACAGTAAGTTGGGAGAAAGTTTGTGTCAGTTAACTGATTCCGTTTATTTATGATAATTTCATTATAGTTGTGTTTACAATATAATTAATTAATTAATAGAATTAATTATTAATTCTATAAGTTTTTTAACTAGACTTGTAAATTAAATGTACTGTCTAATAACACACACACTAATATAAATATATAAACAACACTAGCAGACTGAACTGCAGTCAAATTAAATAATATACAATATTCACATACAAATTTGACTCAAGAATAGATTTTATAAATTAAAACATATTATAAAATTATATTCTAAGATACAAACCTTATAAAATTGCTAAGCCGTAACAACATTTCGATCACAAAGAATAGTTTTGCAACAATGGTAAAAAAGTTTAAAAAAACTTACTTCTATGGCACACATTGATAGTTTTCCAGAGGCTTCTAAAAACGAATCTAAATACTAAACACATGTCATGTCCGGTTATTGAGGTTGTGCTGGTAGAAGTAAACTTGAATAATACTGCTCGAGTTAACCCAGTGATTTGAAACTAGGCCAAGCAAAGTTGTGACTGATAGTGAAAGTTGTGGTTCCACTACATAGAGAATTAATTATAACTCAAACATTTATCTTTTGCATTGTTTTACTGGTAACGTATTTACTTTTTTTATACTTAATTTATTATTTTTATTTCACTACCAGTGTAGTCAAATTGTAGCTACAAAATAAGCATCTTTAAATTTAAACGTGTTTCAATGAAAAGTTTATCTGAATAAAATTTATTGACTTTTATCATGCTTTTTATATACTCATAAAACAGAACTAGAAATAAATCAAGTATATGGAAAGTAATCAATTATTTTATATACGGTAAATAATGTAATTATAACTAATGTTAATTTTTGAAAACGTTTAATAGATAAAAACATAAAGTTCTTTTGTTAAGTACCTTACAATAAATTCTTATGTACAACATAGTAGTACATAGGAATGTAGTAACATTTATTACACTTTATAGAATCTAGCACTTACACAGGTTTTTGTTATTAATAGTTACTTAGATTCATTTTTATTTAGTTTGATTACTTGAAAATACTGTACAACATAACAAGTATTATTTGAGTTATTAGGGGGTTTACTTAATGATAATTACAAAATTATATATTATTTTTTTGTGATAATTATCAACAAATTCAGACAAATCATATCATTTATAAAAACTACAGTTTCAAATCTTTCATCATACTGAAATAATTATATTATAATTAAAAGCAAATTATAGTGTTAAAAGCAACATGCATTAATACATAAAAAGTTGGATATTTGAATAGGTTTCACATTATTTTTAACTGAAAATAATTGTATTTAGAAAAAATATTACAACTAATTAATTGTATTTTACAAACAAATAAACCAATCAATACTACTTCTAGATTGTCCTTTTTACACTGATAAAACATTTGTGCTCGATATTGATTAGAAAAAAAGTTGAATAATATGCAAAATGTTGTTTACCAAAACATAAAAAAGGTTAAACTTCAATCTTATTTTGTAATTTATAATTAATGTTTTAACTTAGGTTTGTATTTAGTGATACTGTTAATCTAAATTTTGGTCACTGTAATTATTAAGGAATATCATATTTTTTCAAACAGTTTTGTGTGGTGTCTGCTTTCCAATCAGACAAATAAAATCGTTATCAACAATAAATAAAATAAAATCAAACTTTAGTTTAGTCTTTGAAAAATTAATGAATTGAAAAATGAAAAATCAAAGAAGATTAGATTCAACAGACAAGAAGATGTCTAAAACAATAGTAAAAATATCTAAACTATTAGCACAAAAATAATAATAATAAATACAAAACTAAATTAACTATTAATAATATTATGTAGTTAAACTTCATCTTCTAGCTTTTAAAAATGTAAAAACATATGCCTACATTACATTATTTTCTTAATTAGTTTCCTGCCCTATGTTTTCTACACTTATAAATTGAATAAATATGATAGTAAACTAGTAAATCCCCGTGAAAAATCACAGGCGGATTAATTAGACACACATGGAATTTTTTTTATGAATAGTATTTTATGTTAATGAATTTGGTTGGATGATATATTTAACCATAAATGTAAAGCTATGTACCCTAAACATTTAAATTTAGGAAAATGTCAAATAAGTTAACAATCTTCAAATTAGACCACTCAAAAAAAAAAAAAAAAAAAATGGATAGACAAAATGGATGAATCAAAGCACACAATAATATTATGTTTTAAAGGTTTATGCGGAAGTAAATTAATTACTGTTTATTCGGAAGACAATACTAGGATTGGAAGGAAACTGTTTACTTTGATTAACAGCATGAGAATTCATAGTTTTAAGGTAATACTGTTGCGTTACTAAATTGTCTTCTTTGGATCTTAACTGAAATAATATAATATACTGATCTGAAAATGGATTTTTCTTACCAGTCTCTTAAAATTTATCAATATTTTGATATTTTTATACCTTCTATCAGATATTCAACATCTAAAAATAATATTTAAAAAACTAAACCTTAAATCAGTAAGCTATTAAAAATATTTATTAAAAAAAAATTTCATTTTGATGTACCTATGTGTTACATAACAAAAAATTATAATTTTGTATTTGTTTTTTTCCTTCTATATCTTCTATAATACATTTAAGGTTAGCATAAACATAATTGAATAAAAGTATTAAAATATCAATTATTGTTTTGTTTTTCTCTAAAATTATTTAGTTACATAAATATGTAATAAACAGTAGATTTTTAATATTATCGCTATATGTTACCTTTCAAGCAAATAATTTTATGAGTTTTATCAATCAAAATTAACTTACAAATGTCAGGGCTCCTAAGCAGGTAAGTTCACCTTATCCATACAACAAGGAATCAATGTGATTTGCCTAACCTCAAACCAGAACTTACATAACATTTTAAGCTAGGAATGAATAAGTTCATTGTCTCTTGTGTGATGGGGGAGGGGCAGTGGATAGTATATATGGGACATGATGTATCAAATGACACATTGCAGGGCTTCATTGAAACCATGGGGAAATATGTGCCTCCAAGTAAAGGTAGAGTGACCATGACATTAAAATAAACAGTTCAATTGAATAAAAAGATAATAGATAAGATACTTTTATTAATACAATGAAACACTATTTCCAAAACTGTTTTCAGTTTAGTTTATTGCTTTCATCATGTAAGTCATCATATTGTATAATATTAATAAATTTACATAGTCTGACATTAAATGTTTTCAATTAATTTTAAATAGTATGTAATTGTTTATATGGTATTGTGTAAGGCAGTGCAAACTTTGATCTGAATTGAAATAACTAGAACCTGAAAGACTTAAATAATTGGTCTATTATTATTAATTAACACATTAAAAGGCCAACATATAAAATGTAGGTATAACTATCAAAAATTAAATGCCACAAGAAAGTATTGTACAATTATTTAAAACAATATTGTTTAAAATAATATTGTATATTTAATAGGGTTACGACTGATTCTTAACCCTTTCAGTCACCTTGTCCCATATCTAGGACAATACAAATAACATTTTTAATACGCTTTTATTATCTTGGTATGTATCTATGTAACGGCATTTTTGAACGTGATTTTCACCCCCTTCAAAACGTCGGATTGATTTGAAACTTTGCACACTTATCAAGGACCGATGACATTGAAATATTAATTTTGTTGGGTGTAGAAAGTGAGCACTGATCATGGTCCCTAGAACACGTTTTCGAGTGTCATTAAAAACATTATAGGGTGATTCACGCCGAAAAGCAGAAACTTCGGGAGCTCAATTTTGTTGGGTGTAGTAGGGGAGCACTGATCATAGTCCCCAGACTAAAAAATAAGAAAATAAATAATAGTTTAAAAAACTTAAAAATACGCTTTAAAAGCAAACCGAACTAAAAATTTGAAAATAATCGTAAAAAAAGCGTGGGGTGCGTTATATAAACTATATGTTACTATATTTTTTATAATAACTCTACTTTTATAAATATCTACCAATGAAATATTTGTAACATTTGATAAAAAGCACCCTACACTTTTTTTTACAATTATTTTCAAATTTTTAGTCGGTTTGCTTTAAAGCATAATTTTTGAGTTTTTTAAACTATTATTTATTTATATAAATATCTTATTAAATATCAATGGTTACAGTCATATGGTTGCATTCCTAAGATATCAAACTAAAGTTTTAACAATATGAAATATTAACAAGAGTAATAAAAAAACAGCTGTTATGCCAAATTACATTTTTTTAGAAAATTAAACTTTTGAAATCCTGTCAATTTCACAATTTTATTTCTGAACTATTATCTATTACATCTAACCAAAATATTTTTTTTACGCAATAGAAAGAGTGTATTTTTACAACCATTTAGTTTAGTTATATAATACAAATGTAATATGTATATTATATAAATTGTATTCAAGTATCATCTTATATATAGGACATTGTGACTGATGGTTAGAGGTAGTTTAGACTTTAGCCTCATGTTCTGTCTTGTGTAAGACTCAAGAAGTGTAAAGTGGCATTGTGTATTAGTAAAAGAATAACAGTTTTGTTAATTTTCACAAGAAATAATACACTAGTCAATGTTAGCAAAATCTTTATACAAAGCATATGTACGGATAATTTCAATACCCGTATAAGCACATGCAAGAATAAAGCAGGCCATAAACTTGCCGATTTGTATGATAGATTTGTATGTGTCAACATTTCGCTATACACCAAACGATAGGACTTGTGCTACAACTTGTTTAAATGGCCAATTTTATACCAACAAAAATGAGTGTGTAGGGGCATTACACGGTGTAGAATTGCAGCGACAACTCTGTCAGCATGTAATGCCTCCAGACATTCAAACAAATTAGTAACAACTTGCTAGTTTCCTCTATTTGTGCATACATATCCTAGTGTTTAGGGCTGTTACTTTTGCCCACATAAAACTGAAAGCGCTGAATGTTGGCTCATACAAATAACAGCCCTAAACTTACAAACTTTGTATTTACAAACAGACCTAAAATAGTGTTGTGCCAACTATTCATCATGTCACATCAAAAAGTTATTGCTGCCTTAGTAGTAATACATAATTTAAATCAGAAAAATAAGCGTAGCAAATTAGCGCGGGTCATCCACGTCGTCTGCAGAAATTCCACTGCGCTTTGAATCGAGAACTATCTTCAGCTCTCTTCTGAATGCTGATCTTAATGAATGCATTTTTCTTATTGCAAGATCTCTTTTTGTGTCAGCTTCAACCTCCTTTAATCTTTGAACTAAGATTGCGCATGCCTCGTTCATTAAATGTCTATTACCGGTACTATAATATTTAGACTTGACTTTCCACAGACAGGTGTGTGTTTTATAGAGTTCTATAAATTCTTGTAAAAATGTTTTAGAGTAATTACGCCTGTCACACATGTTAGTAGAATAATGAAAAGAATAGTATGACACTAAAAATAAATGTAAATTACTAAAAAAAATGACAAATGTAAATCAAAACTACTAGACTTTTAGTATCAGTTGGAAAAAGAAAACGAAGAACACAACTAGCCACCGATGCGACACACTGGGTTACGTTCACACAAAACCAAGTGAAATCAAACCCCTGTTGATTCACAGCGACATGCTTGTGCATGCAAGTTTGCCATACAGATATTGCGCCTAAACATAGAAAACTGTTTGTGCAGACAAATTGGAGCCAACATATTGCATGCGTGTAGTGGTGACACATGTTGTTTCATGCAAAACGCCGGATATAAGTTTGTACAAACAATTTAGAGTAGCCTACTCTAACTTGTTGGCCGACTTGTATGTGCAAACAAGTCTGTCGAGCATCTCCTATAGTGTAGTTCCGATTAATGTTGGTGCCGACATCTTACAGGAAGTAATCGTTTCCAACATATTTGAGTGTTTAGGGACGAAATCTATTTTGTTGGTAGATACATGTGTGTCATACATATCTCCGCGTGTAGGGCAGCCTTAATGTAAGTGTAAGCACCATAGTGCAATTGAATAAAGTTTTTTTTTTTTAAATTAGATACAACTGTTCAAATGATTTCATTGGTTGTTATAATTAATAATAGGTAATGTGTTTTCCATAAAGTTCTAGTCACAGTGTCCTATATGTAGGACGATATAAAAGTTACATGTTAAACATTTTTCAAAATAATATCTAAATTTCATAAGCTACAGTGAAATAACTTTCTGCTCTTATTAGTAGAATGTTTGTCATAAATTATCGCCAAATGTGAGAAGTCCAGCACCATTATCAAAACGTAAACAAACTTGTCAAAAAAAGGGTGATTTTTTAGTTTTTTTTATAAAAAATCTTAATTATGCATATTTTTTAACACTTTTGGTTACATTTGTTATTGAAATTTCACATAACAACATTTTTATTACTTATTTTTACTATTTGTGCACTTTTTGAATAAAAATGTAAACAAATCTGAATATTTAAAGGCTGGCTCAGTCACAATGTCCTATGTAATCCTAAATTTTTTTGAAAACCACCAAAAAATATAGAAAAATGTGTTTATCGAGGCTACCAAATTAAAAAATTTTCTTTTCATTATTTCATATTGCGTGACTGAAAGGGTTTTAAAACACAAATTTAATAATTAAATCAACTTAAGAAAATGATTAAATTTATCATTTAATACTGAATAGTTTTTATATGGATTTGTGCTTAACTTACAAGAAAAGTGAAGTAATGCAAATATTTTTGGATGACAGAAACCCTAAAAGTGTGTGCACCATGCTGACAAAGAAAATGTGTAAATACAATATAAATAAATAGATAATTACAAAACTCTAAAATAATTAGATTCGTTTGATTAAAATATAATAATTTTGCAATTATTTAATTTATAATCAAATATATCAAAGAAGAAAAAATCCTAAAGCCTCGTCCACACTTGCAGACTGTGTATGCAAACAATCGGCCGACTGTCTGCAGACTGTCTGCCGACACAGTTTGTGATTTGAGTCTCCGTCTTGTTTTGCGTCCACACTAGAAAGCCAGTGTTTGACGACATGGAGACTGAAGAGGATGTGGTTTTAGCTTGTGCATGCTTTATCTTTCTAAATCATGTGTATTTCTTTGCACATAATGATCGATGTTCACGTCTAAACTGAGTTTTTAACTTTCTTATCCATTTCATCACAACTAATTTTGAAGCAATCAGCTAATTCTTGTAACGCGTCACGCTTTTTATTGTGATTTTTATAATCTGGAATAGACACATCCCACAACAATGGACGCGAATACAGTTCCTCGATGAGTTTCATCGTCGACTCTTGATTCCACGTGGTCATTTTAACTAATAAATACGAAAAGATCCACTAAAAATATTTCAGTGGGAATAAATCACCAGTAAAGAGATCACTATGCACACGATCTGACTTTACTGACAACTAGAAGCAGAGGGTTTGAGGGTTGCATTAAGGCCACACTATACTACGGGCCGGAATGCCCCCTCCACTTAGGTAATACTAAAACACAATGTGTACCATTAAGCTACACAATATTATTACATATAAATTTGTATTTACAAATTTATTAAATCAAAATACACGCATATATGAGTCACTTATTAAAGTTAAAATAAAATTATATACGTTCTTTACAAAAGTATAAAATGTTTAAAAAAGTAATATCACTATACAGTATAAAGTATTTTGCACATTTTGCATATAAGTATTTTAATAGTCGGCCGACAGTCTGCGTGTTTCCCGTTCGTTTGGAAAACAGAAAACATTGTCTTTTGTCTCCAGAAACACAAAGACTGTCGGCGGACAGTCTCCCGACTGTCCGCCGACAGTCTCCGGAGACAAGAGAAAACACCGGAGAGACAGTCGGCCGACAATGTTTCCGCAGACAAGTCTCCAAGTGTGGACGGGGCTTAAGCAATATAATATAAGACAAGTAGTAAAATATTACCTCCAAAAACTTACTACAGAGTTTGAATTATTATTTTCATTAAGTTGGAAATGTGATCTAAATATGAAATTGCTTAACACTGTAGCTTAAACATCTATTTTAACTTAGCCTTTTTATGGTTCTGTTTTCAATTTTACTACAAAAAGCATACGGTAATAACAATCAAAAAGTTTTAAGTTAAATATTCATTGCATAGACGTAAAATAAACATAATTTGATACTGAAGTTCCACTTCTGATAATTCAATCACACAACTGAACCACTGACGTGACGAGCGAATTTCTAAAATTAGGTTAATGTGTTTTAGGGATTCAACCAACTATTTGAGAAATTAGTCTACTCACGAGGTCACTGAATAGCTGCCTGCATGTACGAAATACATTAGTAGATATATTTGTTTGCACATCAGCCTCTATTCCAGGCTCACACGCTGCTTCGTACTGCTCGCAGCCGAAAAACTTGAGACCTTCACAGCCTCAGATTATGAACGAGTTTGCATCGGCCTCGGATAAAATCCTTCATGGTAAAATCCCCAGGTGGATTTGAACTGGTTACTTTTATGGTATTTTACATTTTCATCGATTTTGGGTAGATCTGACGGGCTCTAAGGTTGTGTAAAAAAAAAAATGTGCAGAATAATCTTCTATAGGCCTATTTAGTTTTTTAAGATAAACCCCAAACAAGTTTATTTCTAGCAAGAAAAATCTCAAAAAATTATTACTTTCGGTCAAAAAACGTGCTTCTGATTGTTAGATTTTTTTTCTAACGAACATTGAGTTTACTAAATTTGGACCAAATCGGATGCAAAATGCAACCGATAGAGTGCGAACACATAAATATATACCGGGTGTCCCACGAAGAGGTCCCTATTTTTGAATTAATATATTAGATGCACCGAACACTCTACAAACCTGAAACTCAACAGTCCTAACATACACATATGTAAACGAAATACACCTGAGTATCAATTAATTCTGACACATTAGGACAAAATGGCGGGATATCAAAGAAATAGTACCTTTTCGTTAAAATAGTTTTATTTGCTTAAGTGTTACAACATAATTATTGAATTTTAACCATGTTACTAAGCACTAAACAACGTTAGGGAATTAAAGATATAAGTAACTCATAAATAAATTAAATCTATTTGATCCATAAACCTTATTCAAACTGATGTCCATCGATCGCAATGCACTGATGACAACGAAATAGAAAACAGTCATACGCTTTGCTGAACAACTCTCGAGGTATCAACAACAGT
>JAGFPH010004709.1:18099-34075 GCA_018207615.1 Philaenus spumarius
CCAGAAGGGTACATGCGATAGTTGGAGAGAGAGAGAGAGAGAGAGAGTTTCTCGGTCGCCGCTCGAGTGGTGCTGCGTCTGTTTCGCACTCACGCAAATATACACTACTAGCTGACCCGTACGGCGTTGCCCGTGATGGTTGGTATTTTCAGTCTTTATAAAGTAATTGTATTATTTTTAAGTGTTTAGTCAGTGAGTGGTATTAGGCTTTTATATATATAGATCTTAAATAATAAAAGCACTATTGTCATAATAATAAAAGATCTGAAATTATGATTTTAGTAACTTTGATCCCCCCAAACCCCCTCTAAAATTTCGCAATTTTTCATATCCTTTCTTAGTGAGCACCTATGGCCCTAGAGGAAGCTACATACCAAATTTCATTCCAATCTATACGGTAATATTGGAGAAATCGTGATTTAGTAATTTTTACCCCCCAAACCCCCTTAAAATTTCAAATTTTTTAAAACACTTTTTTAGTAAGCACTTATGGCCCTAGAGGAAGCTACATACCAAATTTCATTTCAATCCGTTCGGTAGTTTTGAAGAAATCGTGATTTAATAAATTTGATCCCCCAAACCCCCCTAAAATTTCGAATTTTTTGAAACCCTTTCTTAACGAACGCATATGGCACTAGAGGAAGCTACGTACTAAATTTCATTCCAATCCGTTAAGTAGTTTTGAAGAAATCGTTTTTTAATAACTTTGATCCCCAAACGCCCCTAAAATTTCGAATTTGTTTAAACCCTTTCTTAGCGAACGCCTAGAGAAGGCTATATACTAAATTTCATTCCAATCCGTTTGGTAGTTTTGAAGAAATCGTTTTTTAATAACTTTGATCCCCTCAAATCCCCCCTAAATTTCGAATTTTTTCAAACCCTTTCTTAGTGAACACCTATGGCCCTAGAGGAAGCTACATACCAAATTTCATTTCAATCCGTTCGGTAGTTTTTGCGGAATCGAGATGAGTGAGTGAGTGGTATTTCGCTTTTATATATATATACATAACCAAAGTTAACAATTAAAAAACAAACCATTAGAACAAAATATTTTCCAATAACTTCGAAGTATTTTTAAGGGATGTCTAAAGATTACCTAAGAACTTTGGCAACATACAAAATTGCAAATTCTGGTATGATTTTTGGACGTCGAAAATTGCAATGTTTACGTTTTTCAGGCACAAAATAATTTTTTATCCCGAAAGCGATCAATTTAAGAGAACGATTTCCAGAGACTCTTTTGCTTCAAATGGTCCAAACATCTAAACAAAATTGTATAACTTTCTGTACGATGTAGATATGTTATATTTTTGGGTACGCATGCGCAAACGAATCGAACGAGAAATCATTTTCTAATGGGAACTTAAAGGCAGACCCTGGACTAGTACAGCATTTTCAACGTCCAAGTAAATTCAACACCACCTGTTTGCAGGTTTACCGACGCTAAGTAGGCAGCACAGCAAGTCGGTCAAGACGTCCTACCCACTAACTTATACCTACGGTTAATTAATTATTCATCTCGGCTAACAGTACGGTACTGCACGCCTCTTCGTTTGTATTAGAATACCGCGGAAAACTCCCGTACACCGTTAGACGACTCCGAGTTCACGCTTGGGAAAATTATCCGATCGCATGTCACGGGAAGATTAGAAGACAATAATTACACTTAGCTGTGCACTGCGAAATGAACTTGAGCATTAAATGCACTGAAGAACGATTGTATCCGTTGTTACAGATACCGGGACTTGAGCAAACCGCTACTAACCTGACTAAAAACATCAGTACCCGGTACGTCTCCGTTTAACACGTTCACTGCTAAGGACGCACATGTGAGCTTTTGACACTGAACACTATGAGAAGCGGCCGACGCACAGTGCATTGAACGTCAACCTCCGTATTGTGAGTATTTTCAATACAAAGCGCATTGCGTGCTTCGCACGCCAACCCCCGTATTGGGAGTATTTTCAATACACAGAGTATTGCGTGCTTCGCACGCCAACCCCCATATTGTGAGTATTTTCAATACACGGAGTATTGCGTGCTTCGCACGCCAACCCCCGTTTTGGGTGTATTTTCAACACACACTGCGTTGCGTGCCTCCAATTTTAAGCCTATGTGCTATGGACGAACATGTGCGTCTGCTTTAAAATATTAGTGATTATTACATAGAAAGGTTCAAAAGTAAATAAACGGTACCAGGAACTGGCACATACTTTCTCACAAACATATTTAAATTATTAAACAGATTCACGGTGACTTGTAGGATGGGGTAGGAGAGGTGATTTTGTATTAAAGTTGTTTTCCCATAAAAATCCATAAAATAACGGAAAAACCAACTTTTCTCAAAAACGGCTCGAACGATTTTGATAAAAATTTTACAGTTTATATTACTTTATGTCCCTAATAAACTATAAAATTTCAATCAAAATCGTTAGAGCCGTTTTTGAGAAAAGTTGATTTTTCCGTTATTTTAAGGGTTTTTATGGGAAAATTACCCTTAAAAATAAAAAATTCACAAAAATGGAAAAAACACCTGGAGATACCGTGGATTAGTACCTCCATACCAAATTTCATCAAAATCGGACGACTGGTTTAGGCTCTAGGTCTGATAACATCCACACAGGCACACAGACACACATACAGACACACACACAGACATCACTCCGAAAACCACTTTTTTAGGTTCAGGGGGCCCAAAACGGATATTTCCACCAAAAACTCAAACTCGAAAATTTTGACGAATACAATACTTTCTCCATATACTATGGTATAGGGGGAGAAAGTAAAAATCAAGTAAGTTCTACTCATTTAGGCTATAAATATAAAAAATAGAAGGTCAGCTCCTATCATAGGAAATACGACATTTGCGTAGTAGTGAACGTGTTAAGGGTGAGGTAAACATCCACTAGTTCGTTTGAAGGATGAGGCACATTAGAAAGCGGTGTGGGAAAATGTTTTTTTTTTTTCTGCACTTACGCCCTTTCCCCACACTCCCCGTAAATCGCGCCAGGGTTGAGGCCAAGTGCCAGGATTCACGCCGATATCTGTATAATTGGTTCTTCGTGGCATGCATCTTCACTTATTGAGGTTTCCGTGCTTCAAAAGGAAAACTGAACCATTATTAGTACCGTTCCATTGTCTATCTATCTGCACATTGAATTTTCTCCCGAATGAAATAAAGGTGTCACAATTCAATTTGGCGTAGTTATAACAATTGTACTATCGCACAAACTCAGTTTACTTCTAGATTAAATGCTACGTATGCACACAGTACACACTGCGCATGCGTGTAGAGTGCGTTTCACTTTTCGTCTGATCCAGGCCAATTTGCTCTACCACGCATAGAATATGTTTCACTTCATTAAAAAACAAGCCTGACAGATGCGGTCAAAGACATTTGCGGTAAGGTGATCCTATTGCTAGCTTATAAGGGACAACTGCAATAAAACTAGAGGATTCAGACGGACAATTGCGGACACCTTGTAGGTTAAAGCAGATAACCGTCACCGTCAGGCACCGTCCGGCACCGACCGTCACCGTCATTCGCCGCCTTCGCCGTATTTTTTCCGGCGATAACCCACTTGCCCGTCATAGCTCCGTCAGAAACCGGAGCTAACCAGAAGAAATTCACCAGTTGCGATGGAGAGTTCGTCAGACGAGGAGAAATGACGGACCGGCTGTCCGGCAAGAATGCCCCAAAGAGCAATGGTGACTGACGGTGACTGACGGAGACGGTACGGGCCTGTGACGGACGGATATAGTGGGTTGCCGTTCATTAAAAATAAAGCAATGTTCCCGGTACTTAACAGTGATGATCTGTGCCAGACGGTGACGTCATAGTGGGTTCCCTGCTTAATTTTCGGTTAATGCCAACCCTGGATAGAAAGCAGAGTTTATACAGTAAGGATACAAGTATCCTGTATACAATATAAGGATACAGGACACAAATAAAAATATACAGAAGGATATTCATTAATTAGACTTTATATAGGGGATGAAAAATTGAATACAATTGTTATAGAAACTATTAATTATTTTAAACCTCTATTACTCTATTGTATCATTGCAACTAAGTATAGATACATTTTAGACCTTGTAAGTAACGACAAGAACCGGTGTTTAGTGGAGAAAGCACTGGAATAACACAGGCCTGTAAACAAAACGAAGAAATTAGTACTTAAGTAGGGATATATACGTAACGTTTGCGTTTTAAAGGGAGAAGATTTCAACTTAAATGTAGGCTACCAAGTAATGAAAAACTAGTAAAGTTCTTTGATTATTTCGTTACCCGTTAAGCGATCTGATCTTAAAATTGTACATTTTATAATCAATACATTACAATTTTTACAACCTTTAAATTTTATTTTATTTTTAGTGGCTTAAAATCATGAGATTTCAAAAACAATTTCATAAGCGACACCACACTAGCAAAACTGCAAAACTGTTGAGGTCTGGCACATGTCTTTACCACTGTGATTCGTCTGCACATATCATTATCAATTAGTTGAACTCAACAACCTTTTACAAGTCAAAGTTGCCATTTTTCCCTACTCCTCTTCGAACTTTTGTGGACACCATTTTCTTTGTATTTTGTAGATTCACTCCCAGACCAGATCTTCATGCTGATTCTACCATTTGTTTAAATGCTTTGATAAGAGCTGGCTTTGTTATTGTAGAAATTGAAACGTCAGCATAAAAGCTAGATACTGCGTCAGACTGCTACATATATGTCGACCAGGATTAACCACAACTGCACTCGTAATAATTAAGTGTCATGTTGAACAATATAGAAATATAGGCAATGGGATACCATTTTATCTGAATGTTTGTTTATGCCCCGCAAAAAAAACGTTAATTCTACACGATATCTTTCTGCAGCTTTAATTTTCGTTCTGCGACAATGTCGTCGCTTCATGTTCGTTTCGGTGTTTTTCGATAACCTCATCGATAACAGGGTATACACAATTGCACTCATAATAATTTCAAGTGCCATGTTGAACAATATAGAAACATAGGCAATGGGATACCATTTTATCTGAATGTTTGTTTATACCCCGCAAAAAAAAAACGTTAATTCTACACAATATCTTTCTGCAGCCTTCATTTTCGTCCTGCGACAATGTCGTCGCTTCATGTTCTGTTTTGGTGTTTTTCGATAACCTCATCGGGACCAGGGTATACACAATTGCACTCATAATAATTTCAAGTGCCAATGTTGAACAATATAGAAATTTAGGCAATGAGACATATTTTTACGTGAATTTCCCGCCAGAAACGTTAATTCTACACGATATCTTTCTGCAGTCTTCATTTTTGTTCTGCGACAATGTCGCGTCGTCGATTCAAGTTCTGGTTTGGAGCATAAAAGAATACTATTCAATTTGTAAAAGAACGAGTTTATCTTCTTTAAATATAATATAGCCTACTAGCTGGCCCGATCCGGTTTTGCACGTATTGACAAATCAAAGTTAAATGTAGGCCTATATTCACAAAAATAAATATTTTATCAATAAATATTATCACATTATGTATTTCTTATCGGGATTTTTATTAACTTTGACCCCCCTAAAATTTCGCATTTTTTTAAAAACCTTTCTCACAGAGCACTTAGGGACCTAGAGGAAGCTACATACCAAATTTCATTCCAATTCGTTCTGTGGTTTTGGAGAAATCGTGATTTAGTAACTTTGACACTCCCCAAACCCGCTCTAAAATTTCGAATTTGTTGGAAACCTTTCTTAGCGAGCACCTAGGGCCCTAGAGGAAGCTACATACTAAATTTCATTCCAATCCGTTTGGTGGGGTTTTTTTTAGTAACTTTGACCCCCATACCATAAGATTTCAATTTTTTTAACCCTTTCTTATCAGCACCTACGGCCCTAAAGGAAGCTACATACCAAATTTAATTCCAATGCGTTCAGGAGTTTTAGAGAAATCGTGATTTAGTAACTTTGACCCCACCAAATCCCCCCTAAAATGTCGAATGTTTTGAAAACCTTTCTTAGTGAGCACATATGGCCTTAGAGGAAGCTACATACCAAATTTCGTTCCAATCCGTTCAGTAGTTTTTGATAAATCGTGATCAGTGAGTCAGTGGATTTGGCTTTTATATATATAGATGTACGGTATCATACTAATAATAAAGCCTACATTAGGAAGTTATATCTGCATTGGATAACAAATTAGCCACGCTTTAAAACTACGAAACGGAACACTAATCATTCGTGCAGGGCTCGCACTTGATCGCGTTTTATGTAATTTCGTTAAAGGAAACGACTGCATTAAAATGCATTAAATATCAGTTTCTCTATTACTTAACTTTATTATGCACGTGTGTTTCACAAGCTGACTGTCAGACTGGGGAACGAGTAATTTATATTTCATTTCCGTAACGTGCAGTTCCGCCTTGAACCTAATGCATTTATATTAAATTGGATACGTTTTTAAAGCAGAACCGAAGATAGATTGAAAAAGGTTGTTGGTTCGTTAAAAGATTTCCTACAAGGAAAATAAATTAATGATCACTAAACGAGTTTGTTTTCACTAATTGGTCACAAAATACAAGCCTATAAAATAGCCTTATTAATATGTTACTTCAGAATGTGTTATTACTTTCTCACTATACTATAGTATAGAGAAAGTATAATAGTGATCGCAAAAAAAATCGATGTTGAGATTTTTGTGTAAATATCCGTTTTGGGACCCCCTGAGTCCAAAAAAGTGGTTTTTACAAAATGTCTGTCTTTATGTCTGTATGTATGTCTGTATGTGTATGTATACAAAGCTAGAGAGAAAACTATTCGATCGATCTCAACCAAATTTGCACCAGACATGTCCAGTACGCCTGTATAGATGCACGATAAAGGGTTTTGAACAATTTTGAAAAACAACCCCCTTTTTGGCCAAAAAACCCCCAAAAAATCAGTTATTATTTTTTTATAAAAAAAACGGCTCTAACGATTTTGATAAAATTTTGTTTATTTGTAGCCTTTAATGTGCCCTACCATATACAAAAACCCGCATCTTTCTAAAAATTCTCGTTTAACTAATAATAATAACTGATTTTTGGGGGTTTTTTGGCCATAAAGGAGGGTTTTTCAAAAATTTTCAAAACCTTTTTACGTGCATCTATAAAGACCTAATTGACGTGTTTGGTGCAAATTTGTTCGAAATCGATCGAATAGTTTTCCCTCTAGATAATAATAATAATATTTATTAGTTAATCTCCAGCTTTAATAAAAGTATACAAAGCTAGAGAGAAAACTATTCGATCGATTTCAACCAAATTTGCACCAGACATGTCCAGTAGGCCTGTATAGATGCACGAAAAAAGGTTTTGACAATTTTGAAAAACAACCCCCTTTTTGGCCAAAAAACCCCCAAAAAATCAGTTATTATTTTTTTATAAAAAAACGGTTCTAACGATTTTGATAAAATTTGGCTTATTTGTAGCCTTTAATGTACCCTATCAAATGAAAAAACCGCATCTTTCTAAACATTCTCGTTTAGCTAATAATAATAATAACTAATTTTGGGGGTTTTTTGGCCATAAAGGGGGTTGTTTTTCAAAAAATTTCAAAACCTTTTTTCGTGCATCCATGCAGCCCTAATTGACGTGTTTAGTGCAAATTTGTTTGAAATCGATCGAATAGTTTTCTCTCTCAATAATAATAATAATATTTAT
The DNA here is from genome assembly GCA_018207615.1 of Philaenus spumarius. Classification (NCBI taxonomy): domain Eukaryota; kingdom Metazoa; phylum Arthropoda; class Insecta; order Hemiptera; family Aphrophoridae; genus Philaenus; species Philaenus spumarius. The sequence goes on from JAGFPH010004709.1 coordinate 25,784, forward strand.
TAGTTAATCTCCTACTTTAGTAAATCATCTCTCCTACCTACAATTATGAAGTCACAGTAAATCTGTTTAATAATTTAAATATGTTTGTGAGAAAGTATGTGCCAGTTCCTGGTACCGTTTATTCAGTTATAAGGTTAAACTTAAATTTTGTTAAGTCTTAAAAAGCAATGTAACCAATTTGGTGCGTGTTCGTCAACCACTTGTTTTTTAATATTTACTGGCGTTAACAAGCAGTAGGTCGGCGATTTGTATTTGACAAAGGTTTTATTAAGTAAACTAAGGGGAAGCAGAGTGTCCGAGAGGTTAAAGGGGCTAGTCTAATCTGCAAACACAGGTTCGAACCTAGATACTGGATATCGATTTATCGGCGACATACGCTGCTCCCCGTCTTAGTTAAAGTAAAGATGTTAAAATAACTACTAAGTAACATGATATACTTTACTCACTCCACAAGTTAAACTGTATGCCAGGTACACTTACCTAGAATAAAGAGAACACATTTTTAGATGTTTTAAATATATCGATTTTTTCCTTCAAGATCATCACACTATCGATAGCATAATACACACTTCACATTATTCTACCAAACAAATACACATAAAAAAACACTGGCAAAACATACGCAATTATAATATCTAAATTATATAAACTTAAGGCTCGGCAGGAGTGTAAACGTATTTCTGAGTTGACTGCAGCTCTCCAAGTGGCACAGTTGTACACTACTAGAATGTATAATTCTTCCGCTAGCAAATATAGGGCAGCTTGATACAGACGTCGACCTTACTGTAAACGTACTGAAATGCGCATGTGCGACAATGCGTTATTAAACACAGTTTTCTCTCACATTCAAAATTAACGGATATATAAGTTGTCTAGTATTCCTCCACAAGCAACAAGTTGATGTGATAACCACCAGAGTGCACGCTAGACACTCAAGTAGGAATATTCGGCGCATATGTACATGCTTCCACAATAAAGCAGATTGTTTTTTCATAGATTATAAAAATTTATTTAAATTACTTTTAAAGGTACCGTAATTTAACTTCGAATGTAGTGAGCGTTTTACATTTTTTACATAAGCATTATTGAATGAGAAAAGAAATCGCAAACTTTGATTTTGAGTTAAGTGAAAGAACACATTTAATAAACTAAATGATATAAACATTCTGACTGTCCTATGCAGGATAATTTTCTGATCATTATTACCCCAATAACCTTATCACGCGGTTAACATTGCTCTTATGGCAGTTTCAATTCAAGATGGTGGCTGGGTCTGCCGAGCATTAACCTAAGAAGAAACAGGTCTTGTTGTAGTTAAATTCCTGGTATTATTTAATGCAAAACTACTCCAGCCAGATGTCAGCAAATTATGAATTAAGTACAGAGATAAGGTAGTGCTTTGTCTTATAGAATTTCTTCTTTCTCAAGGTGTTGATTGTACAGGGTGATTCAGAACTACGCGGTAGCTCATTATATAGCAAAAAATAAGAAAAAAAGTTCATAATAAACATAGGGCCGAAAACACTTAGTTTTCCAGATATCCGCCATTAAAAAAAAAATAATTTACGTATATCAAGAGAACGGTTTGACTGATTAAGTTCAAACTTGGCATAAAGTTTAACCTACCAATGATCTATCACAAGAAAAATAATCGATTCTATCCAATCATGCGTTTCCAAATGGTGGCTGTTTGAAAATTTCAACCCTAAGTTGCTCAAAAACCGTACAGTTTAACCAAACAATTCAAGATACCTTTTTTGTAGCCCTTCTGAATCCCTTCGGATGGTCTTTCTTTCAAAACAATCGGATACAGGATAATAGTTAAGTTATGTGTAATTGGTTTGTTCAACCCGGCATCCTTTACCGACACAGTAAACACAGCATACGTACTGTGTAAGTACATTTGCTGTCATTATCTTTAACTTAGCTATTATCCTTCATCCGATTGTTTTGTCAGTCACTCCGTCCGATGGGGAATTAAAAGGGCTACAAAAAAGGTGTCTTGAAATGTTTTGTTAAAATGTACGGTTTTTTAGTGATTTAGGTTCGAAATTTTCAAACAGCCGCCATTTTAAAACGCATGATTGGATATAATCGATTATTTATTTTGCGATAGATCATTATTAGGTTAAGCTTCATGCCAAGTTTGATCTCAATCAGTCGAACCGTTCTCTGGATATGAATTGTTTTGTAAACAAAAAAAATGGCGGATATCGGGAAAACGAAGCTTTTTAGGACCTATGTTTATATAATCTTTTGTTCTTATTTTTAACTATAGAATGAGCTACCGAGACATTTTCGCATAGTTCTGAATCTGTACGGTTTTGGCAAAATGGAAAAAAATCATGAGATTATCTGTTGACTAAATATGTCGAGGTCTTGGTAAGTTTGTCAATTGAATTGTATATGTAAGTACGTTTTACTCGTATGTACGCCTACATATGTATGTGTGAATAGAAGTGCTGGTATGTGTTGTATCGTATTTTGATTTTGTGGTTGTACGGATGAAAATAATTGCGATTGTTATGTCCAGAATCTCATAACTGAGCTCCAGCACACGGACAAGGAGTCAATTAAAACTGACTCCTTTTATGTGTTCTTTATTTGTTAATTGTTTCTCTTCAGTAGCTATTTTGTTTGAATAGGTTTTTTATGTATTTTTTAGTTAGTTGCTTGTCTATATATATACATTTTTTTAGGACATGGGCTACTAAAAATATTTGATTTTATATCATGTAGTTATTAATCTTTGACAGATTTTCAGAATATTCGCGTGGAAACTGTATCACAAAACCCATCTACAATCGTTTAGTTTGTAAGTGTTTTTTATTTTAACGTCATGTATTTGTACGTAAATTTGTACGTGAACATAATTTATAGATCTAGACCTAATTTAAGCGTCATTTCCATGGACACGTCTTGTAAAAGTTCAATCTTCAAAAACTATTTTCGACCTCATACATATCTATATTATTTCGGTAGCACAACCAACACTTTTCGTGAATTATGAACTCTAAAACCATTAAACCAGAACATCTTTTCATCCTAGATGCACTCTGTACATTATCCCCTTAAATTACCAAACTAAACAATATTGAGGGAAATAAACACATTAGTATCGAACAAATGTTTATAAGCTTATCGTAAACTCCGATACGTACCCATTGATTCAATATTAAATGTGTCTGGCCGCAGTAAACAACCGTACTAATCTGTCCGGAGAGTATTTGAACTCGGTCAGCTGTGAGAGAGGTCAAAGGCCGGTTGCAATGCTTATAGTCAGCTGTTCTCGGGCTTGTAAGCACCTAGGGAGTATTTATACAAATGGAGTACCATTTGCATAGATAAACGTCCCTTTAGTACTTAATATAACATGTTATGAGCACACTCAGCATTGCTTAATGCATTCATTATTTATACGTAGTACCTTAATCTATATTATTTATTCATTCTGTATTAGTTCTATTTGACGAACAAAATTTGTATAAAATAATTTCATATACACATTGCTGGAACAATACATCTAAAATCACTAAGTACAATTTAAATAACAAGCAGATTGAAAACTAGGAAAATTAAAAAAATTGACATAAATACACTAAATTTAAAACAAAATCTTAATGAACCTCAGTACGCTTCAGATAAAAGAAGAGAACATACAGGGTGTCCCATAAGTAAAGTGCCAAACTTCGGGGAATGGTTCTATGGGTCAAAATAAGAAAAAAGTTAACATAAACACAGACACAAAAACGCTTCGTTTTCTTGATATCCGCCATTTTGTTTTTTGTACAAAATAATTCTTATCTAGAGAACGGTTTAACTGATTGAGTTCAAACTTGGCATGAAGTTTAACCTGACACTGTTATAGCACAAGATTATATCCAATCATGCGTTTCGAAATGGCGGTTGTTTGAAAATGTCAACCTAAATTACTCAAAAACCGTACATTTTAACAAAAAAATGTCAAGACACATTTTTTGTAGGCCTTTTGATTACCTATCGGGTGGGGTAGCTGTCAAAACACCATACATGAAGGATAATAGTTAAGTTAAACAACCCGGCATCCTATACCATTCTATACACTACAGTATTGTTTGTACATTTGCTGTCATTACCTTTAACCTAGCCATTATGCTTCATCCGATTGTTTTGACAGTTACATCATCCGAAAGGGAATCAAAAGGGCTACAAAAAAGGTGTCTTGACATTATTTGTTAAAATGGACGGTTTTCGAGTAATTTAGGTTCGAAATTTTCAAACAACCGCCATTTTGAAACTTATTTTTGGATTTAATCGATTTTTTCTCGAGATATGTCATTGTTAGGTTAAACTTCATGCAAAGTTTGAACTCAATCAGTCAAACCGTTCTCTAGAAAAGAATTATTTTGTACAAAAAAGAAAATGGCGGGTATCTAGAAAACGAAACGTTTTCGGGTCTGTGTTTATATGTACTTCTTTTCTTATCTTGACCCATAGTTTGACACTTTACTTATGGAACACCCTGTATTACTAGGAAGGAATGGTGCAAACACTCACACACAAAGTAAAAAAAAGATGCAGACAATGGAAATTGTCAAAGACTGTTTTTTTAAATCCCGTAATTCGGTGAATTTTGAATGCTTTCAGGTACACTATTCATGAAATTTTCACCAGCTTGCTAGGGAACTTAACTGTATGAATTTAACTTAAGCTGATTGGCACGATACGCACTAGCTTGCCTATTGCTTTATTTGTATGGATATATATATCCATATTTTGGAAATGATCACATTTGAATTTTAAAAAGCAGCACTTCAATTATGTAAATACTCGGAAGTCAATGTACTCAGAATTTCTTGAAGCATGTTTACAACTTTATGTTTTTTTATCACCTAAACTGCCCTGAGTTTGTTTTGTTTGTATGTTGTCTTGCTATTATATTTTTATGGTTAAGATTTGTATACAAAGTTTGTTTGTTAAGTCATTTGTGCCACAAGTCAGCTCTTTCGTTTATTTTGAGAATTATATTCATTTTCATTACATAATGAAGCGTCACGTGCAGGTAAAACTTTATGCAGGCACAAGATGGTAACCTCGAAGAGGCCTCTGAAAATGAAGCAATTTTAAATTTAACATAGTTTTCCCTGAAGAAAATTCAGCTTTTCCTGTAACTATCTCCCGGGTATGGTAATGGTAAAAAGCGAATTCAAAGCGACGAAGTCAAGAAAGGAATATTCTCATTGTTTATTCTTTGCTATAGGCTACGTCTAATAGCTTCTGAGATAAAGCAGTTTGAACTAACGATGTCCAGTTTTATTTTAATATAAGTAAGATGAACTCTATTCACTCTAAATAAAATAAAACTTCAACTCCCTGTAATCTCTCGAAACAAATCCGCTTTTTCGAGTAGTCAACGAAGAACGCAAAGGAGGAGCGTGATAATGATGATAACAACCTGTTCAAACCGGTTTCAAATGACCGGCAAAACATCACGTTACGAAATGGAATCGCAGACAACTTCTGAAACAAGATAGTTTGAAGTGGAGGGGGGCTTTTGGTCATTCCAGCTGATAGACGGGTTGAGTTACTAACTTTACAGATGAAAATTCAATTCAAAATATTCTCCGTCAATGTTACTTGTATATATTTAAAATATTGTGAGCGCAGATCTATAGAAAACCACTTAGATTTGTAGGTTCTGCTAAGGTACTCCCCCGTTTTCACTAGTATGGTATTAGGACATTGAGTTAAAGTCGTGAACAAATTGGGCGGTAGATACTTTAAAAACTAAACATTAGAAACTGGAAAACCAACAGAAATTAATGTACTTCTTGTAGCAGGACCCATAAAATATGTTCTACATATACATCTACCTGGAAAAACAAAAGTAATGCGTTTGAGTAAAAAAAACCGCCACATTGAACAACTACTTTATAGAAAGCAGACGGCTCCCTTCCCCTTGTTCTTACCGTACAATTTATTGACAACCATAGTGGTGCCTGTTCAAGGACAAATGCTTAGTAGATGCAAGTATACTAGAGAAGATCTAGCCGTGGCCTCAAGATGCGCAGTAGACTCGGAGTTGATACGAGTGGTGGGGGGTCAGAGAGGCTCAGTCTGTTGCCTCTGAACATAATACTTCAGTTTGGAAGCCCTTGTACGGGTTCCCAATAAATATATTCTCTGTGTGTGGTGTCCCTTCCCCTCCAGTGGACTGCGTCCCTACTTGCTTAAATGCTTCCCTCCCGCCAGCACATGTGAGAGGTCATGCTATATCTGACGAATTATAGCAAGGAAACCGAACATAAGATTCCTACAGTAGCAAACTTGCGCTCCTCTGCTGGTCTTGTTTTTTCGGGAAATTATGACACATACGCAATTGACAATTTATTTTTTATTGTTACAAGGTTTTACTAATTTTTAATTAATTTCGGGAATATCAATGTATAAAGTTCTATAAGAAGCGCACAATCCTGGTTAACATTTTCCAATTTAAAGAAGGATCAGAACAGATGTATTTCTCTTGGCTGGATAGCATGAATGCCATGTTTGCTTCTTACTGGGATTACCAAATAGGATGTTCTCTCTATTTATATAAACAGAATTCGTCATTCAGGCAAAAATTCTAGCTCTAATGAGCATGCGTATACGCTACGCCGATCAAAGAACCTTTGTCCTAATCAATCGTCATTTCTGTAAAAATATCAGAGTATACAATAATATGTTTACATTTGCTTTGCCGAGTGGGTTGTTGAGCGAAGCGAGCAGGTGGTGGAGCTATGTAGTGTTGTTATATAAAAGATCGAGGTGGCATTATCTAATGACCCGTCAAGAAATGTGATAGCTGCCGATCCCGTCTCACGGATTCGCAGGTTCAAGCCTAGTTAGGCATCTTTGCATTAAGTTGCGCGCAATCTACATTAGTCTAACTCTCACATAATGTTTGGCAAAAAAACAATATTTCAATTATAAGCCAGTCACGCAAGTTGTAATGAGACTACGACGTTAACCATTTTTTCTAAACGGTTTAGAGATATTTAAGGAGTGGTATTCCCTTTCGAATAGGCAACAAAAACAGAACGAACACACATAGCCTGAACGCCTACACCATGATATTGCCACTACTGGCCTAATGACAGAGACCAGTCACCTGGAACTAACCTGAAGTCTGGTTAAAGAAGCGGGACTAATTGTCCAATCTAATAACTTCCTACTGTACACAAGATTTTTACACGAGTTTACCAAGGCCATCGGAATCAAAGGAAATTATTGAATCAGCTGAATACTGCAGGTAAGGTCATGAAAGGTCATCCGTGGGAGTGTTTATTGTGGACACAACAAAAGCTTGCGTAATGTAATGGTGACATTTATAAATTGGCAGACCAATTGGCGACGTACTTGCAACGTAAAACTGCTTGCCAATCTATCTGGAAAATGCCACCTTGCGAGATTTTGCCGGTGCGTTAAGGTAATCTAGCAAAATGCTTGATTTAAATTTTACAAAATTAAAATTAAATAAACTAATAACTTTAAGTGCAGTGTGACAAATGTCTTCATCAATATATTGTGTTATCAACTGATATGTAAATGACCCAATTTATGTTTATTCGTTGGCAGTTTGATTTATAAATACTGATAACACATCTCTATAAAAACTACAATTTCTAAAATTATGAACTGATGTTATCATTTTAAAAGTAATGATTCATGAGATCTCTTACAACAAGTCACATTTCTATGTAAATCATACTAACAATGCTAAACATTTTTTGTTTTGCTTTACCGCCTCAATTTTGTTTACACAAATTTGCATTTTATTTTACTAGTTCCTCCAGTTCTCTTTTTGATTGGTATAGTAGTTACTTATTTCATTTTGGCTTTTACAAAATCTTTACGAGTAAAAGTAAGTTGGGACTTTTTCAGCTAGTTTTCATTTTTTCTCTCTGTGCAAAAGTTAAGTTCAAGTTGGTCTATACCTATCCAAAAGTTAAGTAAAAGTTGGTTTACACCTATCCAAAAGTTAAGTTCAAATTGGTTTACAAGCATCCAAAGTAAGTTCAAGATGGACTATACATATGCAAAAGTTAAGTTACAGTTTGTCCGTCCATAGGCAAAATGTAAGTTCAAGTTGGTTCATACATAACAAAAGTTAAGTTACAGTTTGTCCGTCCATATCCAAAAATTAAGTTCAAGTTGGTTCATACAAAACAAAAATTAAATTCAAGTTGGTCCATACATATATAAAAGTTAAGTTAATATTGGTTCAAACATAAACAAAGATTAATTTCAAGTTGGTCCATACATGTACAAAAG